>DWFO01001692.1:0-15185 GCA_018246595.1 Mimoniades nurscia nurscia | reverse complement strand
GAAAAATTAAGAAGTGCCCGACCCGGAAATAGAACCTAGGACCTTCCGATCGGTAGTCGCACTTGCAACCAACAGGACCTTCCGATCGGTAGTCGCACTTGCAACCAACAGGACCAACGAGGCAGGCAAACCTAAATTTGCAAAATTTTAACTTTAGGAAACACCCACAAGGCCCATTTTTTGTCAATCTGTGTCAAAACATTCACCAAGTTGACCAACATCCAGAATCTAACTTCACGTAAAATCTAAAACGTTCAAGTAAAAGAGCTTTATAATTTTCACTTCCTTCTGTTTATCAATACCTACAATGATAATTCTAAGGTTTTTAAAGAATAAAACAAAAATTGATATAAAAAAATTTATTAACAAACTTAACTTTTGGAATTTTCTATCATCAATTTTTCAAGAAAATTTCATCAGCAAAATGTAATTTTAAATATCACGTCATACTTTATACTTCGGCAAACTTTATTGCTTGCAAGGAATGACCACAAACTTCATATAATTAGACCACCTCACCTCCAGAGACATGTCACACAACTCATTTATTACACCAAACAACAATATTGCAATTTATATGACAATTAAATAATGAAAAAAATATTGCTAAAACCCCAATTAGGCACATAATAAGTTTGTGTAAAATTTAAAAAATGCATATTAATAGCCTTTCGTCATTATCCAAAAACAATATTATTATACTCAATATTCCCTCAACACTTTACATTGTTCATTACACTTCGAGAATCTCTTTGGGGCATTAGAAACTGCCAATGACTCTATATCAAGTTTGGCCAACTCTTCATTAGTATTAGCTCCCTCTCTCACCACCGGCAGATCATCATGTTTCACTACTCCCGCTTGAAGGTAACCAAGGAGTTGGGGTACGTGCTCTTGCACAATCTTCTTACGCTCCTGGGTTACTTCAGAATGCCTGACAACAACATTACGATGTTAAAGAAAAACAAGTAAGATGCTAAAATGTAAAAGATATTTAGAGAGGGCCCACATTGAAATGAATTAAGAACACTGCAGACCTCCAGGTGTAGAAGAATCACATACTCAGTAATAGCAACATCTATATATTACTTGTACATTTATCATTACCATGCAGTGACATAGTCAAACTCGCTCTGATTTCTCTTGTTTTCTGCCTCCTGCTGGGCCTTGCGTCTCTGTGCATTGCTTTCTATCTGCTTGCGAAGTTCAATCCCATATTGTTGATTCTTCTGCTTCTTAATGCGTTCTTTTTCACGCTCCTTCTCATCGTCCAGGGCCAGTTTATCCACCATCTAATAAAATGGAAGATTGTTACATCCATATAAAAGTAATATATGCTAATGGACAAGCTTATGGCATGTGGTGTTGTATTATTAGTTTATTCGCTACATTAGGCAGATCATTTAAATCTAAAACTTAATTATACAGCTTAGTGTCTTACTTATTTCAACCTACTACATAGAAATGCATGTTTTGATGGCTGAGCAACAGTACATTAATAGATGACATAGTCTAAATAAAGGTTTCATCAGTGTTAATGTTATAAAAAACCCATAAATAAATAACACATATCTTGTGACATCTCCCACACACATATCTATCTGATGCCAAAGCAGGCCTCAATGGGACACTTACAAAACATGCACTTGTGTTCAAGACGCAAATATTTATCATGGTCGGGAATCAAATCACAACCACCGGCTCACAGTGGGGTTCACGGAGCCACTGGAACGCGGGGCCAGTGGAGCGATGGCGCAAGGTACAGCCGCTGTCCACACCTGGCGCCTAAGCTGCGCGTCGTGGTGGCGGCGCGCGCGCCCGGCCCGCGCGCGCTCCTCGCGCCGCTGCCGGTCGGCGGCGTGCGCGCGCTCGCGGTACTCCTGCGCCTTCAGCCTCTCGCTTGTATCGTCCTGCGCGTTTTTCTCCAGGTACTCCTGCTCTTGCAGCATACGTATTGTGTCCTCGCGATCTTGACGTATTGCCTACATACATAAAGATCACATGAACAATGCTAAAGTTTATGAATGCAGATGCCGAGGAGATCAAGGCTCTAATATCTTGACCAAATAAGTTAGATACGGACAGATAGAAAAGACTGAAGCTTTCTGAAACTTGTGGACATTTATAAAAAGAGTATTGAGTGCTAAAGAAGCCCCCATCAGGCCAATTATTGATACATATATGTTAGGCACTTGGTTCTCTCTGCCCACCCAGTAAGGCAGTGTGCCCACCCAGTGTAATTTTATCATAATAAGAAACAAATTAATATTTCAATTGAGTTCATAATGAACTATTTCAATTTAAACTTTAAAAAAATTTGGTAATTGTAAGTATAAATAAGACAGTTTAAACACAATTTTTTTAAAGGTAGACCTTTTTAATAAAACTCAAAAGTTGTTTGCTATATGCCAGTATGAATGATCTCTTTATATCAATGTCCTGTAAACTTTATTTACTCTTAATTGCTATAAAAAATATTCAGAATAATACATACTGCGTCAGCTAACAGTTTCTCTCCAATTTTTTTTATTTGTTCTTCCCTCAGATGCCCCTTTCTTTCCTTCTCTGCTACACTATAACGAAAATATTAATATAGCATGTGAATTACACCCAATAAAACCCAGAACATTCGTTTAATTTTATCGCCAAGCCACTGACAGTCTGTCTCTGTCCACTGACAGGACAGAAGTCCAGCAGCGGACAGAGGCAGACTGATGACGATAATGACATTAACCTATACAAATAAAAAATTAATCTTGTATATTTTATTTGTACACTTACTTCAATACTTAGGCACATGCAAAAAATACTATTTATTTTATTCACGATGGGTTAATTGATCCAACCTTTGTTATGGCCATTTTTAGTGTTCCAAAAGACAAATATTTTAATCGAATAAACAAATTCTAGATGAGATTATCATCTTAAATAAACTTGAATAATGATTACATTCATCTATACCTGCTTTAAGAACTAAGTCTAGTCAAGCCTGGAAGGGCACCAAAACATGTGAAAGAAGTATTCATTTAAGCAAGCAATACTTCAATCAATTAGCCTTTTGAATTCCATAAAAATCCATGACTAACCAAATATTATACCTTTAACCATGTGAATAGACAACTAACATACATACATACATGGAGGCAGTCCTATCACTGGCTGCTCTGCATTGCTCCTCTATCTTCCTCTCCTCTATAAGAACCATCTCCTTCTGTTTCTGTTCCCATGCTTCCCTAGCGCATTGGAAAGTTTTCATTTCCTCGCGCATCTTGTTAGTCTCATGTTTCTTTTGTTGAATCTCTCTAGAAAATTAATAATATACTGTAGATGTACCACATCCATTCTAATGTTATAAATGTACAAAAAGCTCTTGTGACTTCATATTGTACCATTTTACATTAAAAACAGTGAACCCAATTTTTAAACTTAACGTGTGAACACTTCATCTGGTCCTATGGCCACTGAATCTGATTTTTTTTAAAGTGGAAGTAAGCTTGTATTTGTCTACAGTCTTACTTGATAGCTGCTGAGTCAGGGACGATGGATTGGACTCTCACTTAAAACCCAACCCACCATATGCCAATTAAACAAGGTATTGTTTCATTGATTTTTTATCTCTTAAAGGAATTTTGACTAAAAAATTAACCCAACCTAATATTACAATAATTATTGACCAGGAACTCATTATGTGCAAACATTGAATACAATAGTAACATGTTATATATTATTACACTTCTAATTATTACGTCTTTGACTTAATGTTTCGTTCATTCTGCAGTTGTAATTCTATGCAAAAATTAGACAGCATATGGAATGTCTAGGCCATATTTATAACACTTATAAGAAACCAAATGTTTTATTTATGTTGCCTAAAGAAGCCTTATATTAAATGGAATAACAGGATATTCTATACAATTTTTACATCATATATATGTATATATCCATGTCGGGGTAAGAAAGACAACATCATTTGAAACGATGGCGGAAAACCAGTGTTGAAAAAGCGAGTATACTAGGCGCTGGCAGATCTCGTTATGGTGCGGCCTGCTTAGCCGGGACTAAATCCATTGGACGCCTACATGCAGTGTTCTGTGTAAAAGCCATGTTCTGTGATCATCAAACCCAGCAGGTAAGGTTTACAGGCAAAAACGTATCTGGGGAGGTGTACGTCCAGCAGTGGACTTAGGAGGGCTGATGATTTTTAACACATGAACAAAGGTTTGCTACATTTGTTCTCATATTTAAATTAACAAAGGACACAGATAGTGACTTAAAGTGAAAGAGAAATATAATATCAATTCATATCTACTTAGCGTTATGAAAAAAAAAGCTTTGACCAATTTTGTAAGAGTATGTTGCAAGTTATGATCCAAATAAATAGGCCATGTCCCCATGCAAACCCAAGCAAAAGCTCAATCTTAATAGGTCAGATAAAATGACAAGGTCACTAAGTAATGTTAATGTTAGGAAAATAATGATGTACATCATGTAATATTAATGGATACACTTGTCAATTAAAATTTCACCTCTGATCCTCATCAGCAATGGTCTTTATAACATCTTCCAGCATCTTCTTCTCAATCAATGTATCTTCATACTGACACTGCCGTTGTCTCTGTTTATTGACTAGTTGTTGCTGCAGCTCCTTGCAGTACTGTGTATTCCTTTCAATCTTAGCTTTACTCTCACGCTCAGTTTGCTCCATGTCAGTGTATAACACATTTAGCATTACACGATTCGTCTCAGCTTCTTCAACCTTGAATGTCCCAAAAATTAGAAATGATATTAGTAAGAAAACATAATTTTTAAACTAAATTAATTTTATAATATACTTAAATGTCTCATTGGTTGCAAATTGCAAAACTACTGATTAAGAAGTCCTGGGTTTGAATCCCTAGGTAGGGTACTACATATTAGATTTTTCTAACCTGAAATTCTTAGCTAGTCTGGCTTTGACCCTGGAGTATGATAATAAGGTCACCCCCTATTCTACAGGAGGGAAATTTTACTGGTCAAACATATGTTACACTCATTTGCTCACTTCTTCAGGAATTAATGCCGTGATGTTAAACTTTTTATAATTTTTATGAAGTTTATTACTTTTGTATGAATTCACTCGAATGATTTGGCCATGACACTGTCATCTTTGTTAAATTTATCACCAAATAGCAATCCAATGAAAAGTATAAATTGTTTTTGGACAATAGTTCAGCGACATAAAATACATTCTGTGTAGTTTCATAAATTGGAGAAAACACGGGTCTCGGGGCTGCTTAACCCTATGACCCGTCTGACCAATATGATCAACACATTAAGAAATGATTATATATTTTCTTCTACACACTATATACTACAAAGAAGCAACTTTCAATTACTTTATCCTGCATTTTCCTGTATTCATTATTCTGTATCTGTTGTTGCAGATCCCTGCGGACATACCCAGCTTGTAGCTTTTTTTGTAATTCTCTCAAACTAGGGTCCCGTTCGCGCAGGTAGTGTTGACGCATCAGCTCATTCACATGCTCATTTTTCACCTTGGCGATTTCTAAATCAAGCTTCGCTTCTTCCTCCGCACGGGCATTGACAATTGCTGCATGATCAGTTCTCTGTAACATTATGTGCTGATTGGTTATGTTTCATGTATGTATAACAATATTTACCCATTGGTACAGTGTTTAGAGAAATTCTGTTGAGTTGGAAACTGTATGTTGGAATTCCACACTGGCCTATTTTTTGTCATGAGCAATACTTGTCAATGTAGTAAAAGTTACAAGTTGGATGTTTCAAAATGTGTATTATATTTGCGGTTTCTCAGCTATCTGGATATACCATAAGTACAGTCCCCACTATGTTTAAATATTAGAGATTGTGATTAAATATTAGACATTGTGTTTAAATATTAAATATTATTGTCAACAAATCCCAATATGACATGTAACTCATTTAAAATATAACATTAAAATTAGATGAAATTTGTAGCATAGATACCATGAATTCTATTGCTAGATATGGTTTTAAAGCACTGTATTACTCAGGTAACAGTACAGTAACAATTTGTAATATACTTTGGGGTTCAAATATATCATATAATATTTTTCATGCACTTCTCACTTACAAACATATTTACTTCTCACTTACAAACATATTTACATGTACATGCTTAAATTTCACTTGCTATAATGGTACAGGTAATCATAAATGTATATTTATAGACTGCCTCGTTGGTCATGTTGGTTGCAAGTGTGACTGCCGAATGGGAGGTCTTGGGTTCCATTCCCGTGTCCGGCACTACTAAATTTTCTAATTGAGTTAGATTTTCTAGTAGTGGTTCGGAGTTTGGATATGTGCCCGGTGTACGGCAATAGGCTAACCACTTATTCCATAGTGGGATGTAAAAGTATCTGGTGGAACGTGACAGTGTTCTACATTAATCCGCCTACCTCTTCAGGGATTACCTCTTCGGGAATATGGTAATCAGATAGCAATTAGACTTCATAAATTTCTAAATACATACTTACAAAATAGGCAATCTAGCACTCTATAGATAATAAACACCCGTGCTTATCACATATCCTCGGTGGAAATCTAATTTATGTCGTCCCACTCAGAAATCAGTCTCACAGCACTATTGGTCACTGCCTGGACCAATAGACCAGACGAACAACATTAAGAATTAGCTGAATGAATACCTCTTGAAAATCTTTTTCCATCTCAGCTTCCCTCTGGACAAGGGCGAGACAACGGCCCATTCTGCCATCTTCCATCCGATTGTTGAGCCATTGAATGTCAAGCGCACGCTGGTAGGACTCCAACTCTTTACGCCGAGCCTCCGCTACGGCATTGCGTTGTAACTCGTTCTTTGGCTCCTATTTTGCAAAAAAAATAGGGAATCGCAAAGTGCGCAAAACCAATATTAAAAACGGTATATACCTACAGAGATTTTAAAAAGTTCCGTCCAAGGTTATCATAATTAATTCAATTTATTATATATTTTTCTCAAAAAGTAATGAAATTCGAGTTAATTTAATTGTTAAAAGAACCGTTTAAAAATAGTAAGCTGGTAGATCACCATTTGTTTGTCAGACTTCCAAGCAGTTTTAAATTTCAGGATAACGAAAACCGTTGGAATTTGATCTGATTATACCAATTTATTATAAACGATTTTAAAGTTGTAAGAATCCTTCAAGCCAGGATACTTCCTTGTTATAAATAAGGGATATAAAATAAATATGTAATTATTTAAGAATTAGCGCTAACAATAACAAACAATATTGGTTGCCCGGCAATAGTAAGTCTATCTATAGTCTTGGGTAGTTCGCGAACGGACTAGGTCAAAAGAACGCTCTTTTAGGTGAACTATGCGAACTAGTTCGTCGATGATGTTGCTCGTTGGTCGTTAGTTCGCTTAAGAAATTTTGTAGCATCCTTATTTTTGCTGTATTTTTTTTGGTCGTTAACTTTTTGGAGAGACCGTTTTTTTTGATCGTCAACATTTTGGGGAGAGCTTTTTTTTTCATCAACTTTTTGGAGAGAACGTTCTGCGGAAATTCCCAGAAAGCAAAATTTACATTTGTTCCTTAGTTATTACTTTTCCTACATCATTTCAAACAACGAACTAAAAGAGCGAACTAGTTTGCCATTATATTTTGAAGTAAAAGGAGCGCTCACTTTAGTGACCGACTACGCTCAAGACTAATATAATAGGTAGGACTGCAGCTGCACGTGACGTTTCGTTTGATAATTCGATATTTGATTGTTACATTTGGTTATTCGATTGTTATTTCTTCTTCACAATTAATTTACAAATATTGGTACAATAGTAGTTCGATTTTAAGAGAATGTGAGGTGAGGATTGTTCGGATGATGAATCATAATTGGCTAAGAATCGGTCGATTGCTTTAAATATAATAATCATACAACTGATTTCACTCTTGTGTTTTAAAATAAAAGGTATAATAATATAATATTCCTACTATTATTATGAATGCGAAAGTTTGTGAGTATGTATTTATGGATGTTTGTTACTCTTTCACCCAAATACTACTAAACCGATTACGATGAAATTTGGTATGTAGGTAGCTGAACACCCAGAATAACACATAGGTTACTTTTTATCCCGGAGTACTCGAGGAATCGGGATTTACACGTAAATAACGAGAATTTATTTTGTGGTAAGTCGATCTAGCGGCACGGCGGCGCCAAAGGCGCTAGCGGACGCGGGGCGGGGCGAGCGGTCCGACGCGTTTATAATATTAGCATTTATTACATTATTATAAAATTTTTGCCAAAACCCGTGTTCAACTCCCGCCAGTCTTACTTATATTTTAAGTTACTATAGAATATGTACTGAATAGGTCGTGGTCCAATTAGATGAAGTCCTAAACAGCAAAGCAAATTTATCTTTTTTTTAAATTGATCGATATTTTTAAATCGTTCGGTCGTTAAACGAATGAATCGTTAATCGAACACTCAATTGAATAATTCTCGATTTGTCAATATAACACCTACTGTACTTTTTTAACGAGATAAGAGAACACGACATCTATTTATACGAGTGTGAAACTTACAACTATAACTATCGCCATCTACTGTGATATGCTGACATAATTTTTTTCCCAGACTGGGTTTTTTTTAATTATTTCGCCTCGGCTCGGATCGCGACGCGAGTGGAAACGTCACGCCAGTATAGTCGCTCAGCAATTGAGTTTTGACGTGTGACAGCAGGCTACAACTTGGTCGCTTGCAGAGTTGTTGGTGTAACGAAATTATAGACAGTTGGTAATGAAACAGTGATTGAAATGGCTGAGAGTAAAGGTGCGTTAATCGCGAAACGTATGCAAAAGCATGCCGGACGGGCGAAGGAGAAGGTATTTATCGTTTTATGTTCCATGTGCTATGTGTTCTGTTTTGGTGATGGTGTTCAAAATGTAGATGGAAGTGTGTGAAAGTGGGTTTGCGAGGTATCATGCCACACCGGACCTATCTGACGTGTTGATGGTCACTAATAACACGACCCTCCCATCAGCGGCAAGTCTTATCTCCACCTGTTGAATTTGATCTGTAGCACAGATATTATGATTCGCGACTCGTCTGATCTATTTATTTACCTAAAACTCAGCTGATTTACATGACTAGTAATTGGTATTATCGCTCGTCTGAGCCTTATCATTTCCAGGGTGAAGCTAATGCCTATTTTTAGTTTGTACTACATACGATTTATATTTGGAAAATACTTAATGTGCACTTAGTTTAAGCAAGATAATGCTGAAGGAGCTGTTATTGTGATTATTTTTGGAAAATTTCACAGTTATATCATTACTGGGTCTGAATGTGAACCATTTCTTGCAAAGTGTTCCCAATTTTAAAAATAACCTGAACGATAGCAACAGTCCATGAGGATAGAGACAGACTGTGCCGGTTTGCTCTGGGTAGTTATTTCAACTCCTCTATTTTTATGCAGTGCCACCAACTATTTTATTTTGTCATTTTTAAAGTGGTTATTTGTGAATGCACTCTGGATAATGAAGACACATATATTTTATGCATATGTATATACTTTGAAATTTCCCTTGAATTTTTAATAATAATAAAAACTAAATTGTGAAATTATATTCATGTAATCATAAACATTCTTAAATAATCAAAATGAATAATTAATAATTAAATTCCTTTCCTTAATAAATACATGCAAATTTACATTAAGTTATTACTATAGCATAGTGATCTGTATCCAATATTTAATACAATTATAGACAACTAAAGTACAATATTTTTATGTTAGCTCTCATATAAAATTATTATTGTGGTACATAAATGAAATATCAGATAACTTTTGCAAGTGCTTAATTCAATTAACATTTAACTAATTCATAAAATAGTGATTAAGCCAATGTTGAATTATTATATACTATAATAGACATGTAGAAGCAAACATATTTTAGAAAATGTAACATTTATGCTTTCTAAATTTCTCTTACTTTCATGTAACATTGTATTCAGTAATATATTAGTTTAGCAATGAAATATTGAATAAGGAATTGTAATAAATATATAATTACGACACGTAATAAAAAAGAATTGAAACAACAACACTATTCCAACCTTAAATTGATAATTAATAGATGAAAAACATAATTACTTTAATTTAATAAGCCATAATATAGTAATACAATATCAAGTTTATACGCTGATATATCAAAGACCTACTCCTAATGTGAATATTTCATGTTAGAATTTACAAAAACAATAATGTTAAAAGCATGCATTTGTTGTCTCAATTGCATAAAAACATACAGTTTTCATTATATGTATGTGATAGGCTGTTGACCTAATCTGGCATGCAGCCCAGACCATGTGCACAGGCATTACCCACTGCCAAGTCACTGAGAGAAGTGTCAGGCCCATATAAAAAATAATTACTATGACTTGTATTAAATGATTGCAGTTGGGGAAAATAATAGTTTTCATGTACATTATGACATATTTTACAACACCACTGAAGTCATTTTGACTGACTTTTCAGGGGATTCAAAAAAAAACTTTAAATTATTAATTTCAAGAGTTTATTTTTTGTAACAGATGAACTGTTTGTAGATGATAAGTAATCTTGAATGTTAGTTTGCTTTTACCTTATTCAGATCATACCACTACTAGTTTGCTTTTTACCTTATTGACATCTTACCATTACTATTTAGTAGTACAAACTACCAATTTTCAACTTAAGTCGTGTTGTTCGAAAAGTGACAATATTGATTTTCAAAAGGCTTTTTGCACTGACAATCATAGATAAGAATATAAATCGATTTAATATCCACATTCAGTGTATTGTTTTTAATAACATATAGTGTATTGTAGTTTTGGCACTGGGTGCTCGCTGAATACCCCTTAAGGAACCTGGTGTGATTATAATATACTGTACTTTCTGAAAGTATGTTAACTATTTTACTTTTTAATAAATACATTAGTGGATAATTGTTTTACAATGTCAAAATCCACTATGTACAAATTACCTCATTCTTGAGTTATTTCCTTGACACGGGGTTGGCATAACTTGTGCATCTTTGGTATATGTATACATATTAGTGATTTTATATTCACTTTTATTATATTATATTCTTGTAGCAAGAATATGACAATGTTATCAGTGATTTCATTGATATGCACTTGTGGTAATCAAACATTACACCTATTGGCTTTAGAGAATTCTATTTCATAATAACAAAATATCCCTGCATTTAGTTTTCATTATAGTGAATTTAATGTATTTTAGAAGAAAAATATACAGACTATTTTACTTTCTATTGTAGAACATCACTAGCTGTCCCCCTTTTACCTGGCTAGAGACCCATTTCAGAGTCATGGCTACAAAATTACCAAATTTAAAACTGGTTACTATTGCTATGTTATAATAAAGTGACCTTGTAAATTGACAACTACTCCTTATAACTAAATGTATAAGTGACCTTGTAAATTGACAACTACTCCTTAAAACTAAATGTATAAATAATTAGTACTTGATACACTTTGTGTACACAGACATTGAATGCAGTTTTTATCACTCCACTTGGTATCTGGGTTGTCTGTTCATTGTTGTTTGTTATTGACCTTTGATACCATACCAGTATTCTGAAGCGCTTAAAGCGCTGTAGCTGTCACAAATAGTGAAAACTGTTCAAGAGGGCATCAAGGATCACAGTTAGCACATGAATGGGTGACCTGTCGTCGGAAATTCTCGAAGTGCTTCATCGCTATGCGCATCGCTATCGTATGTTCAACATTCTATCTTAGTTAATATTGTTAATTACGCTCTTAACCTGGCAAACACCAAACTACCCTCCCACGCTTACGATTTCCTTGACAGCTAAGCTCGCCCATATATAGACTCTAGCGCCACCTACAGTGAATCAAAATAATTGAATATCATTATGTTACGCCATATATCTGGTTTGTTTAGAAATAGAAAAAAAAACATGATTGTCACCATTTCACAATAGGTAAAAGTATACAATTGGCTGGCAATGCTGAATATGGAACATGTGTCTACCGTTAATATTTACCAATAACGGGCTGTCGATATT
Organism: Mimoniades nurscia nurscia; assembly: GCA_018246595.1. Classification (NCBI taxonomy): domain Eukaryota; kingdom Metazoa; phylum Arthropoda; class Insecta; order Lepidoptera; family Hesperiidae; genus Mimoniades; species Mimoniades nurscia. The sequence continues at coordinate 3,108 of DWFO01001692.1, read as the reverse complement.
GTAAAAATTGTGTCTCTGATCATTTTGTACTCGGTACAGACATCCCTACCAGTAAAAAGAATTCTATAATCTGACTTATATTGTGTAGTTACGGTTATTAGAAAAACATGGGGTCTAAAAATCGTGTTTATAATGCATTAAATCATTGCCTATTTAAGATTATTACGATGGACATTGACCTTATTGTTAGTACGTTATACTTTAGCAATGTAGAAAGCGTCTGTACAGTGAGTTTGTAATATTACTATAATAATTGTAATTTAAATCATAATTACTATTATAATTAATATTATAACGATGTAACCTCCATCTGCACGTACATATATCTAAGAGTAACAAAGATTCATATAACTGGCTTATGTTAGTGATCTATTTAAAACAAAAAATTTGTTTTTATTATTTGTTTGGCCTCGATTTTGACTGATGGGAAGCATAGAGATGCGCCCTTCAGTGACCCGCCGAGCATATTAAAAAAAAAATTTGAAAATGACGATGCGTAAAGCATGTAAATTTTTCTGATCCGTTTTCAAAAACCTAGGCGGTTATAACTTTGACCACTTGATAAAGCTTAATCAATTTTTAAAGATTTACTTCTGCAAAGCACCGATTTATAAAATTCACTATTGACAAATTATGTTTCGTACCTATGTATATCCAATTGACGAAATAGTAGTTAGAGGAATGTACAACTGTGGTTCAAATCAAAGTGTGGAATTCCAAACGATAGTTAACTCGACATCTATGAACTGCCTCCGCTAACCGGTTTGTGATGTCATCGTATTAATCAAATGTCAGTCTCCACCTCTTAGCGAGTTTGTGTGGAGTGAAATTACATTGGCCACCTATAATACAAATAAAAATAAAAATAAATTATGAAAAGACTAAAAAATCTCGATTATGTTGGATGTCATTGACATTTACTGTTTAATGTTTATGCATAGGTTGTCTATGCATGCCTTATGGGATTGGGATGCCCGTGGGGATTATGAGCAATCACCCGCTATGAAAGTGCACGACGACGGTCATTATGACTAAGACAAACTGATGATTTAATATGTGTGGAGGTAATAGAAATATTTGGAGAAGTTTAATACAAATTTTAACGGCCAATTACATTGTTAGCTGTATTTTGGTGGAAAAAATTCGAACGCAACCTATGAGCAATCTATCGTACGAACGTTATCGAGTTCCATTATTTTTTTAAAGTTTTCGTATTGTTTATTTAATTTAAAATCTTCGTAATATTTTAAGTTTAATTCACACACACAAAGATACATTTAAGGCGGTTGGATAAAGGTAAACATTTATAATAAAAACAATAGAAGCAAACCCAGAAAAAACTTTTACTATTTAAATAATTCCACATTTCAATTACGGAATTGCATGGAATTGGATGATTGAAAGCAATTCAAAAATACAGGCACAATATTCACGCGGTGCAGGTTGCCTCAGCATTAAGGTCAAACTGTAACAATCGGAAGGTTACGCGACAATACAGTTGTAAACAGTTGCGTGTAACTGTTAACACCATGGGAACGCCCACAGCGAGACCCGCCGAGACTCACGTCGACATGTGAATGTTGCTGTCATCGTGCTTCTTACAGTTCAAGGGGCGCACATCGAACTAATTGCATTTAAACACGCCTCCAAGCAACATAATTAATGATTTATAATCAATCTGACAGTTCAGCATTTCCGCTGATAAATTCAAGGTTTGATGTTCATTGAGAAAGGTTTTATTTCTACCTCATTCCATACAATACAGGGTATTCCATACAAAACAAAGTGTGACGTAATCGCATTTAGGTCTTTAGCAATATTTGTTTCGTTCACTTTGAGTTATAGATGAATACATTAACATTAACGGCTCCTAATCTATGGTTAAAGCCCTTAGGACTATTATTCGTCATAATTAAAATTTCGTGGGGGTCTGGATACTGTCGTTAGTTTCCAATTTTGCACCGTTTTTATCGTTTATATAAAAATCAAATGTATAGTAATAAAATCCGTTAATTGCATGTATTTTAAACAATCCGTTTTTAAGGAAAATTATTCAGCTTTATTACGCGATATTATTTTTTAACTTATTTCTTCCTATTAGATAAAATATTATATACAATGTATTTATACGCGTACCATTAATATTTAGTATATGCACATACGATTCATATGAGGAAAAGTGTCTCTCTCTAAAAATCAGTAGTCGTGGGTCAGGCGTAGCTGCCCTCGGCAATGACTGTGTGTGTGGGATCTTTCCTTCCTATTTTCCTAATTCTGACTTGATCTTTGTTATTTTTGTATATTAACAATTACTGCCTATAAGATAACCTTGTTATTGCCGACGAAATATTATTTTTTATTAATTTTAAAGTAATAAATTCGAGTGATAAGTTAATTATATGTACATCGGATGTTCATCGTATTAATGTAAAACCAGTTAGCGCAGGTACGCATGTGAAATGCACAAGGCATGCTATTTAAATTTCATGGAAATGGCGAATATAATATTAAATTAAATATGTTACGTTTGACCCTTCATAGCGTAGAATTACGATACGATATTCTTCATCTGGTTCGTTAGGTGTGTGAAATATATTGCGATACAATAAGAGTTGTTCGTGTCCATAGTGGTTTACAATTCAGTGCGTTCGTTTCGTGAGAAAATTTAGGCGTTTTGAATATTAAAATAATATTAACTTGCTGTAACAGTGTAGGAAAACTGTATTTTATTATAATAATATAACATTATTGTAATGTAATTAACCACTAGACCAAATAGGCAATTGGGTTTTAATGTTAACGCAATGTTTGTAGAAATCAATGTTGAACGCAATGCTGTGTCTCGTGTTTACATATGTTTAGTGTACAATGAATTATGAAATACAAGGTTCGCATTCGAGACCGTCCGTTCGCTTCCGGCTGATTAACGCCTAACGTCGAACGTCAATATGAAAGTCACAGCGCAATGGTGCGTTCGCGTTAACTTTAACGCAAACGCACTTACTGTGGCGGTCATTTTTCGCTTTGTGTCCACAATCGACTTTCTACGCCCTCGATGGCGACGAGAGGCGATTGTCAATATTCTAACAAATGTCCCGCGTATGGTAA
>DWFO01001691.1:0-15186 GCA_018246595.1 Mimoniades nurscia nurscia | reverse complement strand
AATAATAACTAAACGTTTATTAAGGGATTAATCAGGTCTTAATTAGCAGTTCTATGTAAGCCTGTATGTATATATATATTATTGGAGTAAAGTATGCAAATTTGGCGGCACACTTGAAATTTGGCGGCACACAAAAGTGCCGCGGCAGTGGTTGAGAATCACTGACCTAGTGCATTAGATTTGAAAACTTGATTAAAAACCCATATTTACACGGTGTATGACTCAAATATCGTAAATTTTTCTAAAAACATGAAAAGGTGTGCTGCGTATTATCAAGTTTTGATAGAATGCATAGTAAGTAAAAACATGTAAGTCAGTTAAAGCATTCACTGTTCAAGCAAATGAACCCTATTTTAAACATTATTATTACCGATTATGACTACAAAGCCCTGTGATGACAAAAGTATATGTATATCTAGTAAAGAAATTAATAATTGTAGCTGTGTCTACATACGTATTCAATAGATGAAAATAACAGAATTTAAGGCTACTACAATATTTGTAGTAAGTTAGTAACGTCATAGTCTCCATTATCTTGAACTGTTATCGTTTCAAAAAAGACTTAATGTCACCTACGTCAATTTCTAGCCGATATATAATTGGAGTTCGTCGTTTACAATTGCTACAAATTACAAATACCTTACCTTAAACAGCGTTTTCAACCCAACAGGTTAGTATTTATTCTTTCATATATACTTTCCGCAAAATAATATTTTCGATAAATAGTTTTAGGTTAAGGTCATTTATTTCCAATATTTATTTCTTCAGAACGATGGCCGAAGGTATTTCTCCCCAGGAAATCGAGACGCTCTGCCAGACTCCGTGTTCTTCTACCCGGGTAATATTTTTGTTAAAGTTTTTCGGTTTCCTGTCTAAAACGGGTCTCCTCATAACGCGATAGTTCATAGTCGAGTAACTGAACGAGGCCGACTTGGCACACCTCAGACGCCTCATAAATATTATTGCAAACTCCTTAAAGTGTATAGGGTTCCTCATTACATTTTCCTTTACTATATTAGCAATTGCATTTCAATTTTAAAAACGTAGTTAAATTTAGAGAATTAAAGATGAGTGTCGAGATTTGGACCCTCACTCCTAATCAATACATAATAAGGATTGATGGCTTAAGGGCTTTTTGCATTTCAAGGCTGTTTAATAAAAATTGTAGTGTGCACTAGTAATCTTAAAGAATAGGTTTATTTACACACACAACATACCACTTATTACTGTAACAATGATATTTGTAGTAAAAGTATTACCACATGCACTTACCAGATAACTATTCTGTTTCTTCCAAGTGTAGTGTCATATTATAACAAGCTTTTGATTCCATATAGAAATAGTTATATATACATCAAAAACAAATCCTATAATTTTCTTTATAACAACAGTAATATTGGATAAAATGGTAAGAAGAGTAGAGTCTTTGCCCAGCTGTGAGATTTAAATGGGTATTAAAATTACATGGTTAAAATATTTCACAATCTTCTTTAGACAGTAATTCTGTTATAATTTGAATTGAGTGTGAAAAATATAAGCATAAATCTTTAATACTTACGAAAAGCAGATAATATGCTGAATCTTATCATCGAGTGTTTAATAGGTACAATTTTAAATTTTAAATAATTATTAAATATGTGTTATGTTTATTCTATATACTGTACTGCTTTATATAAGTTATTCACATTCGATCCGGGAATTGAACCCGAGACCTCCCGATCGGCATATGTATATACATAATATACATTGTCACATCTATTTCTTACACTATGGAAATCTTGAGTCTGATCTGAGTTGATCTCACTCACTGCCATTTTTTTTTATAAAATGCTAAAATACTTTTCACAATGCATGCATACAGATGCATGAAATGGTAATAACAATTTATTTGATAGTTGCTTGTGTTAAATGATCATACCTTATGGAATGTCCCAGTATGGAATAGGTTGTGAGCCAATGTAATACACCAGACACATATCCAAACCCCAAGCCATTCCTAATCTATAAAACACAATAGTGCCTGCCCTGGGACTTGAATCCAAGACTTCTCAATCAGCAGTCCTGCTTGCAACTAACAAAACCAATGAAGCAAGTATTAAAGAACTATTCCATTGTATAATAGATAGTATTATATTTCCAGGATTTTGTGTTCCAACAAACCATGTACAGGATCAAGGACCCTCGTAAATCAATCCCATTCTACACGGGGGTACTTGGCATGACTTTGCTCAAGCAGATGCATTTCCCCGAAATGAAATTCTCATTGTTTTTCATGGGCTATGAGAATCCAGCTGAGATACCACAAAACGAAACACAGAGGGCGGCTTGGGCGATGACGCGGAAGGCCACTCTAGAATTAACTTAGTAAGTAAATTTCTTTTTATTAGGCATTTTTATAAACTGCAATTGCCACCTAAAGAAAAAAAAACAATTTAAAAGCCAGATTGTATACTATCCTCTTCAATTCTACTATCGAATTTCAATGAACGGGTTCTCAGATAAAACAAGGTAATGGATAGGTAACAATTTTATTAACATGCATTGATATGTTTATAACACAACTAACAGTAAGTCTTCCACAAATTGGTCCACACTCATCTGAAACCCATATATCTGTCTTTGGCAAAGATGTAAAATTTAAATCTTGAACTTCAACACTAAAACAGAAATATCCTTGTTATTAAAAAAAAAAAAAAGTAACTTCACGCCTGTAATCCCCGAAGAGGTAGGCAGTGGAATGCAGAGCAGTCCCACATTTCACCGGTTACGTTTACGTCCCAATATATTGTTCATATATGCTTATTTGTGCTTTTTCAGCAATTGGGGCACAGAGAGTGACGACTCAAGCTACCACAACGGCAACTCTGACCCAAGAGGCTTTGGACACATTGGATTATTGGTTCCTGATGTAGCTGAAGCTTGTGCCAAGTAAGGGTCTCTAAGTTACAATAAAATTATCAGGTTCTAATTGATATTTGCATTGAGTTTTTTTTTCATCTTAAAGATCTTAAAAATATAACATTTAAATTCTCTGTCTTAAAAATATAACATTTCAAATCTCTGTTTCATTCTAAACTGACCATCTGATATTGCAAAATGGATATTTCATTGGCCACACATGAGCTTATTTTGTGCTTAAATGTTTGTCATCCCAGGTTCGAACATCAAGGTGTGAAGTTCATCAAAAGGCCCGAAGATGGCAAGATGAAAGGCTTGGCTTTCATTCAAGATCCAGACGGCTACTGGATTGAGATATTTGATACTAAAGTTGTAAATGCTGTCTGCTGAAGATATGATAGTTGAGATGTAGCAGGTTTATGAGGATACTAGGTGATTTGTTCATAATCATAAATCATATAAATATCACAATAAAATTCATATAAATATTACTTATATGATATCTTATCATTTATCACATATGACAATATTAGACCTATTTCATGTAGGAGTAGGCGATACATTACATTCTACCAACTATGTTTTTGACAAACATCATTCGCTGTGTCTACTTTCATTTTAGCTGTCATGCCATATACAGTTGTATAAATGTATATTATTGTGATATAATGGATTGAGTATAGCAAATTTACTATGACAAGTTTGTAAATGTAGTCTCTTGACCTCTCTTTATTATGTGATAATCGAAATTGGACTGATTTCGAGTTCCAAATTATCTCATTATGCCACATACTTTATGGGTTTCAATGCAGAATATCATGAACAGGTAACATATAATATTATTTACACTTTGGTATCTCAGAAAAATCTTGCTTTCGGCTATGTATGCAATATATATGTAATTTGTGGGTTTCTCTTTTAATCACATTTACCTCTTATATCTATATATGGATAGCTGATATGATACCTATGGAAAAAGTAATATGGGATAGCACTTTAAGTAATAGCACCTCTCTATACTGAGAAAAGACTCATGATATTGTTCATGTGTCATCTAGTATAATAACATAATAGGTATTACTATGCTATATGTAATATTATTCTAATAAAGTGTTAAGACATTATCGCGTTATTGAAAAAAAGAGGCGATATGCACTACGCTACGTCGCATATCTTTCCTCAATAACCAGAGGTGTTAGTAATTATTCAGTTGGCATTAACAACCAGGCACAATGAGCTATCCATATAAAGTTCAGTGACTATACATTGATTTATACTGTTTCCTGTTTGTTATAGACCCATTAAGCATATTGATATTAATTGTCCTATTTCATTCAGTAAGGCCTGTGCTTTTAAAGATATTCCATAGTTTTTTTTAATATTCAACCATATTTTTTTTAAACATTGATAGTGAATACATGTTATTAAATGAATATTGTTATTTGAAATAAATTATTTATAAACAAAACCAGAGTCAAATTAGTGAGTCAATTATTCATTGTTAAATGTTTTGTTTAATTTATCTAATTATTGCTTTATATAGTTATTATATAAATTTTATTTGGGTTCCATTGTAGATATATTATATTATGATGGAATAGTTGCTTATATATCGAAATTCATAATATACATTTAATATTACGGTTTTGTTTTAAATATGTATATTGCATCTCTGAAAGAAGTATAAATTCTCTGACAATATATTGAGATAATTGACAGACTATTCAGAATTCATTGGAGTCATATGCCTATAATTTGTCTATGGTAACATTACTTGTCGCTGTTGCTATGTGTTCACTTTTATCTAACATTAGACTGATGTTGGAAGCTAAATGGCACTCATATTCATTCTATACTAGTCTTATAGAAAAAAAATACTTCAAATGTCTATCATAATGGCAAATATAACATGACTGGTGAAATGTGGTTCTGTACTACACTCCTCTGCCTACCTTTTTAGGGATTACAGGTGTGATGTTAAAATGTTTCTATGTTTCAGTTCTTTACCGAATTAAATAAAAAAAAAGATGAGTTAATATTGAATGGCTTGTAGTCCATGAAATATATCTATATGAAAAAAGGTAGTATTTCAGTTTATAGTGGATATTCAAATCAATGAACATAAATACACATTGGCAAAATGTGATCCTAGATTTTTGTGGAGTCTATCAAAATAACATTTGTACACAAGCAGATATGTTTTCATTTTTATTTAAATTGAGTATGTAAAATTGTTTGTGTTCATAAAAGTGTATGTAAATAAAAATAAATGTTATGTTTTAAATGCTTATTCAGTTTAACCTTAATAAATTGAGCTTATTTTAGTATTTCACTTACTAATTGGTTTGGTGGTTGCAAGCGTGACTGGTCATGGAGAGGTCCTGGATTCAAATCCCGTCGGGCACTATGGTATTTTTCTAACTTAGATTGTGTAGTAGTGGCTCGGAGTCTAGATATGTGCCTGATGTGCAGCAAATAGCTCAACACTTATACTGTGGTGGGAGTGGGACTTAGACATAACTGGTGAAATGTGGCAGAGTACTACACTCCTCTGCCTACCTCTTTGGGTAGTTTAGAGTTTTAAAGTTATTTGGTCAAAATCTGCTAATACAATGTTTGATGTATACATTACACCTTCACACAGAAGCATCACTTTCTTCCCAAAAAAACTTTTACCTCAAAAATTATACCAATATAATATACTATTGGTATATAAATACATAATTATATGGATATGTATACTTTAGTGACATGTGTCTCGCTTTAAAACCTCGCACCATTAGGGTTGTAGTCTTCATAATTTATATTGGAAAGATTAGAATTTCAATGGAGTTTGAAAATGATAGAGCAAATGAATATAGACCACGCTGCTTCAATACGGCTGGTTAGTGAAGTTTATAGTGTTACAAGACACGATGCGCAATTTCATTAATATTAATTATTAAGAAGTTCTACTGATACTGTTGCTTGCGCTACCAGCGCTGTCTAGCTTTTTAGACAAATGCCTAACTACCCACATTCAAGTTAACTGTTTAGTTAATTCCCTGAATTTCGTACCGTAATGGTACATTTTAACTTTCAATTATATAATTTATATCACACGTAAATAGAAAATAAGATTGATATAAGTGTAAGAAAACAACTATGAATACACGTATTATAATAAATTTTGTCCAAGAAATCAGCGTAGGTCGTTCCGCTACGCTTTTTATTAGACATTGTAATAAACAAATAATTGAATTCGACATATCGATGTAATTATAATGGTTTGTTCGATTATTTTGTTATATGTTTTATATTATATGGCTCATTTAATTTTCCATGGACGTAAAGCTATATATATTGGTACTTAGAATTAAATTTATTTAACCATGAAGGCTCTATTTATAATCGTCGTGATTCACGTCTTTATGGCGAGTGCCACACGATGGGTGAGTATACAGACAGTACTTGAAAACATATGAGGCCACTAGCCCTTAATGCAGAAAATCTGTACTGGAGCAGCGTGGCGGAATTTGGCCTGGACTTGGTTTATACAGACACGAGCTTAGTTAATATGAAACAGGGTTCCCGATGTCCCTTTATTTCAGATAAAGTCATGGTCATAATAAAATAAAACGGAATAGAAACAAATATTCCATGAAAGCTTCAATCTGCAATTAGTTTTATCTGTATTATTTTTTTGACAGTACCAATACGAACCTGTATATCCAAACATTGGTGTTAAATTCTGGACATATCCATTCAAATCTAATCACGGCGGCTATAGCTATTCGAACAATCGGCTACTTAACTATGTCCCTTTTTTCTTGCCTTATGGAGACAAGGCAAGCCAGGGAACTGCTGAATATACTGGTCTACCATTATACAACTATGCTAAAAACTATCAAAACCATTCTTATGGTTACAATTCGGCGGCCAGTAACATACAGAAAACAGGAACTGGGGATGTTGCCTTCTCAATTTACGGACAACTCGTAAATCCATTAACGAAAAATCCACATTCCAATCAAATGTATTTGCCCGGATTAAATCTTAACCACAATGGGTCTGACCTGTATATACCATCAATTGATTATGTTATAAAGAAGTTGCTGCTACGTCTTAGAAATCCATGGAAAAAATTAATTGACATAGAGAACGCTTTAAATTTACGTTCCAGTTATGAACCCTATTGGGATTCTATAATAGACGAATTTGTGGAAAAATACTTTCACACAAATCCTGGATTAAGCAATACATTTGAAGGCACGGATATATCAGACATCGTAACAAACTTTGCCAACGTTATGGTATCTTTCACTGATTTCTTGAAACTTCGCTGGGGTATTCCTTTGCTCAACAGTAATGAAAATTTAAGCCATTTATTTGATAGTCTTGTAAATTACAAGACGACACCGGAAAATCTAAATATTCTTTATAAAGAGGAGATAACGCAGGTAAGGAAATTATTATTTCTTACTCATTGTTTTCATAATATATTATATGAGCATATACCTACTAATCACCATATGACAAAGAGAGAGCCATTAAATAGGTACAGTGGATTTCAGCCGCCTGGGTTGGGAAAAAAATGTTGCTGCCCCCTTAAAAGTTCCTATGTCTTGCCTTCTGAGGATGTTGACGAGCAAACAAAAGTTGAGAATCTCGGCGACCCAAAAAAAGATCTTCTGAGAATCACAGCTAGCAAAAAAATTGTTCACTAATCTCTCTAGTCATATTTATGAATCTGACCTGCACCGTGTATCAGCGCAAGTAGTTTAGGTAAAACTTAATGTTGACTAGTAACCGCTGAAACGTTGGAGTGTTCTGCATTCCTCTTCCTACCTCTTCGGGGATTACAGGCGTGAAGTTACGTTTTTTACGTTAATGTTGACTATAATTTACAGACCTCTGCAAATAATATTATCTACTGATGTAATACAAAATCACATCAAATTTCTTCAGCAAAATCACTTATACATAATGTAACATTACGCCTCTAAACCTCGAGAAAGTAGGCAGGGGAGTGTAGAACACTTCCACGTTTCTCCAGTTATGTTTAAGTCCCACTATGAAATTGTTGGTGAGCCCATTGCCATAAACCAGGTACATATCCAGACTCCAAGCTACTACTAGAAAATCTAAATTAGAAAAAATCAATAGCGGCTTATCAGAGATTTGAATCCAGGACTTCTCGATCGGCTGCTGCGCTTGCAACCATCAAGGGCTACGAGGTAATCAAAATAACTTAAGTATTAAGATTTTTAAGGACATTTTATTAAACAGTCCATAAATTATATCTCATTTCATTATTTCACCTTATCTTAGTCAGACAGGTTCCAAACGTAACAAAATAGTTGTCAAAGAATATTTAACGGTATCTAGATTTTAGACGAATTAAATTTATTTAATTGCAGAATTATTTCAATAATAAAGATCAACATAGTTCTTTTCATGAGACAGAACAACTTGACACAGAACTGAGTAACCATCAAAAAATACCAGGGAGTATGCCACCCATTAAAATTCCACCTATTAATCCAAACGATGAAGATAAAGTAAACACATTAATAAACGATAACGAATACTCTTCTACAGACGGCAATTCCATTGTTGAATTCAATCACCAACATCAATTTAATAAATACTTTAATCACTATGATGTTTATGGCACAAAAACGAAACATATAACTGACAATATTTCGAAAAACGAAGATTTACAAAACAGTGGCATGAATACAGAAGTCGGTCATAATTACTCTCTCGGATGGAATAATACTTTGAAACATAGTTTGCCTCCAACAATGAAGCCGACTTCAGAATATAATGTAGATTTGAATAACTACAATGGAAATGAAGGGAATAATGATTTGAATAAATATCCCACGGAAACGGATAATATAAACAGTTTTAAAAATATCTGTGAAACCTTAGCTCCAACTTTCGAGGATCTTACTACGATAGTAAACAATCCGGAAATTAATATAGAGGTAGATAATATAAAACGATTATTTGAGATTGTTAGACAATTCATTTATATTTACAATTTCGATAACATTCCGTTTGCGGATACAGTTACTATAATAGGTAATATTTTATTAGAGAATAATGATTTGCAAGCGAATAAAATGGATATAAAAAATGGCCTTGAGATTTTGCTGGACGAATTTCAAAATGGGGGACTAGGAAAGTTATTTGAAGATGTTAAATACGGTCGAGTAATTGATCTTAAACTTTCTATAGATATATTGGGAAACTTACTTTACAAATATAAGCAAACGTTACTCCATGAAGGAATTTCTGAAATGTCGATGAATCTATTGTTGCATATTGCAAAAAACAAATCTGAGAAAATTTTAAGTGATTATTTCGCAGAGGAATGTAAAAGAAAAACCTCTGACTATATTTGGAAAAAATTGTATCCAATTTTCAATCTAAAAAGTGTATTAGGAGGAAAACCATTGTAAAGACAACAGTAATGTACGTCAACACGAAAATATGAATAACGTCTGAAGAATTTGTAAACTATCAAATAAAACCAATTTTATAAAATTGTAGATATAGTTTTAATTGATTAAATAATTTTTTCTTTATTTATGTATTGTTAAATAATAATTGATAGGTACTCACTTTGCTAATAAAAGATGACAAATTACATATTTCTAAATCATGTTTAAAATAATTAACCTCATGTTCCGATGTTTGCATAATTGGATTTCAATCGAACCACAAAAATTTTACCATATAAATTCAGCTTATGTATTATAATCGATTCAGTAATTTTACACCTGAGGATTCGATAAGGCTTAATGTTGTCACTGATTAAAGCCGTTTATTCGATGGTTGAGTTCGATAAAGGAAACCATATGACGCCAATCATATTAATACTCAGTGTCGGCATAACATCTTTGAAAGGACTTGAAGTAAGTAATATATTTTATCATTGTATCTACAGTAATGCACGCCCAGGGTTTTAGACAGGCCAGGTAGTTGTTTTGGATAGAAAAAGGCAACCCTGTGACTCCTAGCATTTCTGGAGATGGGGTAACATCACTAACAAATTTCAACCCAGTTAGATAACCTTCATTGAATATTACAAACGCTAATAAAATTAATGTAATTTCAAACGAACATCCCTGGTTTCAATATCATTTTAAGACTCCATTGATTTTTATGTAAAGTAAGTAGGTAGGGTAGATACATGGTGCGCCCGAGGTAGAACTGTCACTGATTATACCTATATTTTCCGTGAAGCAATTGTGACTACTACAATTTGGTGGAGTTTGGTCTTAAGAGTGTGTTTCCTGATCCAAGTGCGTATTAAGCGCCGAACATTATATAATCCCTTAGAAGTAGCAATATTTCTGTGACCAACTGTTGATACGGTAGGTAAGAAGTAATTCTAACTGCGCAAACCCTAATATGCACAAACCGGACTAATGAAAATAACAGCCCCTATTCCTGCACTAATTAGTAACCTTATTATCAATATACACCAATTAACCTGATTTATACAACATTCCCATGACCACTGACAGTCCTGTTTAAAATGATGACGATGACAAAGAAGAGAAGGGTATGAAGAAAGGATGTGGGCGGCAATATCCTCTTGTGATTGCTGATATACTCGTTTCACACTCCCTTATAAATAAAAATAGGTACTGATTTTTTTCCTTTTATCATTCCATTCGATTAATCTACTTTTAACTCACAGTTGGAAACACCCTATCAAAAAATACTTACCGAACAATGGACATATCCACAACCATCCAGTAAACTTTTATCGTCTTTACCTGCAATGGCGATTCACTACAACACGCAACAACAACAAAATCTTCAGGTAATAACACAAAGCTTATAATATTAATTACAAACACCTACCAACAGGTAACGATTTTATATCCATGATGCTTTTATTTGTTATTCAATAAAGGGAGCGATATGGAATACCATAATAAAAGGTCACCGTTCCGTGCAGAGAAGGGCGAATATTTAAATTAACTCCTTTTATCCTCTATGTTATAATCTGTCTATCCCCTATCCGTATTAATTTATGCCATATACTATCTACTTTTTTGTAAGAACTCCAGATCGCAATTTGGGTATACCCAAAGTACCCAAGAGTACCCAAGAGTTTATGTGTGGTATACCACACATAAACTCTTCATATTAAATTATATAATCATATCATAATATATCATCATATATCAATCATAATATAAATCATATTAAATTAACATACATTTGAATCCATGAAAAAATCCTAGTTGCTTAGACAATTTTTAAATCTGTATTTTTTGTTTATAGGTACCATTAATTTCTAAAGCCAACCAAGAATTTGAAGCACCATCAGCAGCTCTAAATAATTGTCGTAATTCAGAAATCGTGCTGAATATCTTAAACATACTCAATAACCTCGTAAATCCAGACTTCGGTTTATACAATGAACAGCCAGATATGAAAATTCAAGTATTAGATTTTCTTAAACAATATATAGAGGGAGCAAGCTTACGTAATGACAAAGTAGATATTAAACAAAATTTTAAAGAACTTGTCAGCCCGGGAACAACGCCCTTATTCAATTCTACCAATAATGGAGGCTCATATGGTACATTGAGTAATGAAAAGCTAGAAAGTCAAAGAGATGTTGAGGCTGTATTGAAATATTTAGTTTCCGATTCACGTAATGAAGATTGTAAAGAAGCATTAACCGTAATTATTCAAACTATCAACAATGCACTTTCTCAATTAATGCATTATTGTAAATATACTGGAATATGCGATCTTAACAAGAAATCTGATTATTCAAATGTATACAGATACTTACAGAGTATGTTAAGAGGCTATCGTGGCTTAAATTTATTAAAACCTGCAGGAGTTCAAATATCTACCAGTTCTAAACCATTTAAGTTTAATAACTGGCAAGCTTCAGTTAATAATTTAATGAGTCCTTCTTATCAGACTCAACCCCAAAAACAATCCACTGAAGAAATTTTAAAACCTCAAATATTTTCTAATATAGAACCAGTTAATATTTACAATGTGCAAACTACCACTGACGATTTACTGAACCGTCAGTTTCAAGTTCTAGCTCAAAAGTCATCTAATAATGATAATTTAAAAGTTATTTATCACACACAGCCCGAAGCTGACTCTAATATTAATCAATTACCAGCGATGGATAAATTAAATCCGATCGTTGATCTAAGCCAAACTCAAATTGATCTTAAGGATTACTTAAAAGCTTATATGAATAGAAACATTAATCTTGAGGATTTAAAAAAAAGTGAAGATTCTGTCCTAATGAAATTAATAGAAGAGAAATTTAAAGCTAACAAAGAGAAGAATCCCATATCGTTTTATGGTCTTGAATTAAGTGAAAATACACCTCAAAGGAAAATATTGAGCAATATCAGCTTCGAAGCTTCAAATTTTTATCAAAATAAGGCTGATCAAGCCGAAAACTTGAAGCTCTTACAAAATTCTGTTTACACTAAAAAAATTAATCCCATCTTATTGTCCCTATATCCTTACAACGACAAAAACAATGCTCTTCAGAAACCGAATTCACCTCTGTATGACTCTCCGAAAAATGTTTATCAAACAAATGTGAATAGGTATGATGGAACCGCGGCTATTAACCGCGTCTTACCCGGACATGCACTTTGGTCGTCTTACGACGATTACATATCACAGTTGATCAATTCCAACTCGCTTATTCCAGAAAGAGACACTTTACAAGCAAGTATGAATCTCAAGGACGTAAATTATAATTTTCTAGGCAACGCTATAAATGAAAACGGAAATCCTATTTTCCAAACAAATCCATACGCGTCGACTTATTCAGGTGATTATCATAAACAAGGTGTTTACGATAACACATTGTTAAATTCGCAACACATGAAGAGTGTGCCTAATTTGGTCAAATTGAATTCAGTCACTGATAACAACAAAGTGGTTGAACTTACGTATATGCTAAGACATCCCCAGTATTTACTTTATAAGCCTTCTTATTACGTCAAATATAAATTACTATTCAAGACATTCCTAGAGAAAATTCAAGAGTTATCAGAAAATTCACATTTAAGGTCTGATCCAATGAGACTTTACAAAGAACTACCTTATATTTCCAGCGTAGCTGAAGTATCCCCGGATTTAAGGAATTATGAATATGAAGACTTAGCTAATTTTATTAAAAACTATGGCACACTAGTAAGTGCACAAGTTTTGATTTCCGATAATTCAGGATCGGATAAATATCTAAACACCATCAGAAATTTGAACGTTAAACTAAATACGAACGAAACTCTAAATGTAGCTGAGAATGACACCAAAATTAACCACTAACTCTTTAAAATCTGCAACATTTCATGACAATCGAAGTTCGAGTCATTTTAAATAACTGCTCCAATATACATAGGTATATACTACAACTAAATCACTTCAATCATTTATCCACGTAAAATGATCTATCATAACAGAAATAGTGGAAACGTATTTATTCATATCAATTATATAACTTCAAAAATCATATTTATCAACTAATGACATCAATTGAAGTAACTGAAACTGCTGCATTGAAAAGTTTTCTTTTTGGCGAATAAAAGGAATTAAATATATGTGTGACTTTTAGTTTATTTGCTTGATTTTTTCTGAAATCATAATTTTAAGACATTGTCTGCAATGTAAAGTTCCTGCTGGGCATATATCTCTATGAGCTTTGTCATCAGGTAGTTAAGGCAAGATTGGAATGAAAAACACAACAACACACAACAACAGTGTACCGTTCATTTTCGACCGCCTATCACACTATCTTATGTGATAATTGTGTGCCGTGAATGTGTACTGACATCGGTTAGGATATGTAGAAAAAATAACAGATATAGCTGTAATGGAAAAGTTGATAGATGCGGAGGTCGAGTATTTTTTTTATTACATAAGACAGACTGATATTATGAGCCACCTGGTGATACTCGTAGGTAGTCACCGTCGGTCTCAAATATTTGCAATGTTCGAAAAGTGTGCTGGTAACGTGCAAAGAGAACTCGCCTTTATTAAAGAGCTTCATTTCATATTGCTCCAGGACAACCTCGGAGAGCCAAGGCTCACAAATCTTGACGACATAGGTCGGATACAGACTGATGGGTGAGTCTGAAATGTCCATATCTGGCGTGCCCGTATAAAGGGAATGATAACCTGGAGACCTGGAGAGACGATGATAGCAATAATAATATTAATATCACATTATCCCTCATAAGCCCTTTCATCATTTACTTAAATATGTCTTCTAACAGACCGAGAGCGGTTTTACAGACGCAAGCTCCTGATTTGCTCCTGATGCTCCTTAAGACATCTTTCCCTCATACGCATACTGTGCATGTGGATTGTGAATCACGGTGCACGTCTTCTTGCACCCGATACGCTGCTCTCCATAAGCGGCCGACGCATTTAGGTGAACCTAGGTAGGGTGCGCTACTCGAATACGCAACATTTGGTTTAATTGCCTCTTACAGTACTCTGGTATCACGGCATGGAGTCGGCGGATGTATTATTTCACCACCTTGACACGGATTTTTGTTGTATTTTAGTTTACTATCAATTTTTTATTTTCTTCATGTCAATTTTACCTACTTATTATCAATTATTTTTCTGCCTCGGTGGTCGTGTTGGTTGCAAGTGCGACTTCCAAACGGGAGGTCCTGGGTTTGATTTCCAGGTCAGGCACTACAAAATTTTCTAATTTAGATTTTCTAGTAGTGGCTAGGAGGCTTCTGGATATGTGCCCGGTATATGACAATAGGCTCATCACCTATTCCATCTTGGGATGTAAAAAGTAACTGGCGAAATTTCTACATTCCTCTGCCTACCTCTTCGGGCATTATAGGCGTGATGTTACTTTTTTTAAATTATATGGGGTGCATGAAAGGAGCCTCCCGAGCGGCGACTATGAATGTTTGAATGAATGTATGTATGAACATACACTGCTTGACGCAGCCTGGACATTGCGACTAATCCTTTCACGACGATGTCTGATCACTCAGACCAGCTATCAACTCGACGAAGAAGAAGTTTTAGTTATGAAAAAGTCCACACACGTAAAAATGATAGCTAATGTTATTATCCGTAAATCTGTTTTGTAACCATTGTTAGACGAAGTCAAATAGTCCCAGAGCCCACGACCAAAACCATGTATCATAGCAATACGGCCAAAACTGTATAAAATCGTTAAATTATATTATTCTGAACCCGACTTGTTCTGGAGTAACGGTCAAAAGTGTAGCAATTGCGTGTGAGGCTATTTCTGCT
>DWFO01001690.1:0-15188 GCA_018246595.1 Mimoniades nurscia nurscia | reverse complement strand
TTACTTAAATGAATACGAGCAAATTAATACAATGAAATGCCTACTTTAATGATTAAGATATAATTATTTGTTTAAGATTTGGCACCGACTTCAAACCTATTAGTAAATAGCACATATAAATAATAGGAAGTATACAATTAATATTAAATCTTTATTATTTACTTTTTATTTTAAATTAAGTACCTACCCTACATTCAATTATTTCATTTATTCGGAAAGAAAGTAACATAATTTGTTCTTAATAATCTCACGCAAATCACGAAAGAAATCAAGTAAAATAATTTACTACACTCTCGTATTTTAAATATGTCATCGGCCCGAGTCTCAAGTTAATTCGTACGGGTAGTAGTTATAAGTTATCTATTTCGTGGAAGAAGAAAGTAAATTACGAACTGTTTCATATCAATAACTACAGATGTCGTTAAAGTATCTCAGTAGATGCAGGTGAAACGAAAATGGTAAAGAATAAAAGACAAGATGCGGAAACCAGTTTATTTTTATTGCATGGAAATTGGAGAAAATACAAAATACAAATACATGTCAACGTGGACTTGTGTTTTGAGAGTAGTGTTACAACCGTATATTGGAAATATAAAAATTTGGCAAAATAGGTATACATACATATATATGAACAAGGAATACACCACAACACTATTGTACATCCGGGTGAATTTGCTACACGTAGATGAAAATCAGGTCGCTCCAATTTTTTAAATATACTTATATATATATACAAACACAAAAATGCATCATAGGCACAGCATTTATAGTTGTTATTCGGGACAAAGTAACTGATGTTACACTTAAAAAAAATTAACACTATGCACTTCACGTAAATAATAATTAACAACTAACATAAAAAATCTAACACCTTGTAATTTTTAAACTAATACTGAAAAACCAAATAAGTTACATCACACTATCTAATTGGCACCTTATTGAATGTGAATTTTTATATGTAAACTTTCAAATATACAGCTACCGTTGCACAGGTACAATGTTCTTGAATAATACGCGATACGTATATTCTGTATCGCAGGATTAGTTCTAAACTATATGAATGGCAGACGTATTAATATGCGAAAGGCGAGTTTAGTAATGCTTAATCGTATCAATTTTAGATATCGTTAGGCATTTATTGAATATTCAGCAAAATAATAATATCTATGCTTTATTTAATCTTTTCAGTTTATAAAAGAAAAAGGCCTTTGTTTTATATTTTATTACGCGATTAGTCTTCCTACCGCCCAAGAATAATATAATCAAGCATTACAGACCACGCCCCGTAACTCCCAACAAAAATAATTGCACCCTAATCTATTTCAGAAAAAGCTGCGCCAATTTCGATTAACCAAACCTACATCAACAGTCACTGATTAACTCTTAGAGGCAATAAACAGGATGTTTTCGTCAATAATACCTTTTTTATTTATTCATTATTTTTATGATCAATAATTACTTTTTATCTTAATTAAAAATATGCGTTTCGGTCAATTTAGAATGTCATCTAACATTTCAGTGAAATAACGTGATCGTCAGTAACAGACACATCAATGCACTAGTTCTATTAATAGCAATAATGTATGCAATGTTCAGGCTCTGAAATCATACAAGAAAAAATTTGGGCTGACAATCTGTCTCAAATAAAAAAAAAAAACTCTGGTCAGTATCATGGAATACGGAACTACATCACGTTCCATATAAGCCCAATAATAACGTTGATACAAAATATTCATAGTACATTACGCTCTGAATCTTTGCTCGAACTCTCCATAAATTTATCCACCGCAGAGTTAGAACCTTTCAGATTATTATCTCTAAGAGTAATATCAGCAATTATCGAACACCTTCCTAACATTAAATGATACGTCATCACAGCCAACGCTTTAAACCAAGAAGGGTACGAGAATGTAATAATATTTAGTCTATAAAACGATCCGAACTATAAATAAGGTGAAAAATAATAGACAAAAAGGCAAAAAAATTATAAACTATAAAGTCCTGAAAAAGAAAAAACAAAATCAGTAGTTTTCGATGAAAAAGCGAACTTCACGATGTTAAAAAGGAGAATTCGTTAGCGAACAGCGTAATAATTCGGAGTTCGAGTTTATTTTCAGTTGGACATTTTTTTTTCAGCTCCATGTGGTATCGTATTACGAATGAGATATCAAAATGGCGGGATGCTATCTTTTCCATCGAAATTACGAAAAATATAAACATATACGGAATTTGTCATATACTTGCTGCTCAGACTACCTGAGTTTCAAGAGTAATATTCTCAACAAGGCAATGAATAAGTTGTTCACAATTAAGTGAATGGTATCTCTTTTATTAGAAAAAAGGAATTAAATGTCTGTCTGTAATCTCCACAGAGAGTAAACAGTGTGTTTTTAGTGAAAACGTTTACATACGGAATAGGGCGTGAAAAATTCAAAGGTCTAATATTTTCTTGGCGTTATGAAAGTCCTTCCTGTTGTAATTTATATGGTTTTTATATTTAAAATGGTACTTATATAGTGCACTGCCTGCTTTAGAGAACCACTACAACAGGCTCAGCTTATAATCGTATGTCGTAATGGAGGCTTTACGGGAAGCCCTGTTTCTTCAACTAAATAAATGATACATAGTGTAAAGATACATAATTAAAACATAGTACATATATAAGATTATATATCCATAGATATACATAAGGAGAATATAATATATATTGCTGGTACGGATTGCCATCTGTACTTGAAAGGGAAATATATTTTTGTTTAAAACAATAAATATTTGTAACATGTAAAAACAGGTACAATTGCATTCCATAGTCCGTATAAAAGTAAAAAAGCTTTCTTTGGGAAAATATCTTACTAAATCTTTAAAATTTTGCCAAAAATGTAACTATTTGAAATCTAATGGCAAGCCGTATTGCTGATACATTTAAAATTCGGCTTTTGTTTTGGCACTAAGAACATAAGCGAGTATAAAGATGTCCGTTTAGGTAGACATGGTCAGGAAACTGTTGGTGACTATATAGCTTTAGGCTATTTCCTCACTTCAGTTAAAATTTACTCAATTTTATTGGCTGACGTTGACGAGGACATCACTTTGTATATCACAACTTACAAATGAAACGCTACAAGAACAAGGAACGGGTTTGCCAGCTTTGAGATTCATTTTTCATGTTTCACCGTGTAATCACTTTAAATTTCGTTCTCGAACTACCTACTCTTATATACCGGATCGGTTTACCATCCCAAGGGGCTACCGGTCGTGCAACACCGGCCCATCATTATTAGTTAGTCCAACGAGGTAATTTTTTTCCATCATCAAAATTTACACGTCATGTTAGTTGTTAATGGCCTATGGCCATATAAATAAGAGTGTTTTGCATCCAAGCACCGAGATTTACGAGTTTTATGAGATCAAAACGGTTATATTAAATTATTTATATCATTAACTATTTCTGCTCGGAGGTGCATGCTTTGTGATCCAGGAAGCCATTGAGATCTGTGTACCTACACATAAAACTAGTCTGTTAACCATTGAGGACACAAGCGACTTTCAACATTATATTTATAATAACTAAAAGGTATTCATAGTAACAGTTCACGCAGACGTCATGAGATCGACTGTAAAGTTGCGTGGAACCGTCAGCGACTTTAGAGACGGCAACTTACAGTGAATGATGAATGAATATATTGATTTATAAGAGCGACTTGCTAGAATGACAATTTTTACTATGTAGTGTCGATATGTTAGTCGATTCTTATTAGTTGAATACTGTTCAGGCCAGTCAGTCAGCAAGTCGCTCCATACTAACAAGAGGTTACAAACGTGTCCGTGTGCTCCTTTACGAACAATCTTTATTATTACATGGGTTTACATTCTACTTTCGCCTAACTCAAGATCTAGTCGAACGATTCCTTGTAATTATACAAATGTATAACTCCATCGCTTACAAATACCCCTGTCCACCCAAGATGCAGCACCATTGGACGTTTGCATAGATACATATTTTATTTAAGTATAATGAATGTAAAATATTTCCACATTACCCAAATATGCAAAAAGGGACATTGAAGGTAACATATGTATGACGTCATGTCTACTAACGTACATTTTACACATGAATCTTTTTGACGTACTAACATTATTTTGAATCCCAACCAGAGATAGGGACAATTTAAAACCATTAAGATTGCAAATACCCATGCAACAGTGTCTACAACGGCGGTAAGATACAGCTATGCACAATAATATTGTACTTGTATGTATTACAAATTATCTTGGTCAATTAGTTCAAAATATCATGCATCGCTCCTAAATATGATTGAAATGGATTTGGAATGAAATTAATTCATTTTTTATGTGTCCCATGGCCAAAGAAATACGATATGTATATGAAATTAACAACTATGCAATAAGTCGGAAATAAAACCAAGTCCTCCCCCACCTCCAATGCCCATTTTCACCCGCAGTGGATAAGCTGGTTACATTGCCACTAAAGTTGGAGCGAGATCAGTAACAACATTGCAGGTAAAATTGGTCCAATCATCAAATGAAAACTACGGGTAAGAGACAAAAGGGTTGGAATGCTTTAAGTTTTTATCAATGCATCGGGCGTTTTAAACACTCTCTATATGATATATATCTATATATTATTAGTCTGTTTGATCAAGAAGTCGAAATGCATTATCATAAAATTTCAATTTTAATGAAGTTCGTAGCAAACTTTCGTCTCCTACCCGCATATTATATAACATTCTTTTATTTAATAAACATTACAAATTGTTCTGTAATACTGTTCGGGTTTTTTCTTACAACATAGACACATACACATTTTTTTTGGTTTTTCATTTTTAAATTTTTAAGTACGACACAACACGACACAAAACAACACAGATTTCGGTTGAAAACCAATATAACTTCGAACATATTATAATAACAAAAATAAATAAGCCTACGGGAATATCGCTATATAAATAAAGTTCGGTTGGTACATACAGGTAAATCACACGAAATACATAACACATAGTCGTGAAATGCGCTATCTATACGACAAAATGTTGTATTTAAATATATATTGTAACAGTATACAAAATACGGGCGTATTAAACCTGTTTTTGTATACATCCGTAAACTTATTTTGAGGAACAAAACGTCATACAAATCTGAGGCGCAATTTGAGCAACTTCGCTCTCTGTAGATTGTATGTTAATAGACTTATTATGGGAATTATAGATAGCACGATAAGTTAAACAATTTTTACGCTAGGACAATCTAATGATGGCGAACCTTATAGAGGGCGCGACGGGCAGGTGGACGTCAATTAATCTATTTTTCATGTTTCCAAAATCACTTTTGTGAGTTTCACACTGACTATCGGAGTACCATTCGGTCTCCATTTCCGGTTCGATCTGAACGTGCATTGTTAATCGTTTGTAATTTTATTTAAACATTACAGAATCTGTATTGTAACATTGCATATTTCATTTACACTTCGTCTACGCACGCTATGGTCGAATACCGGGATCGAAATGCCCGTACGACGACTTAAGAAAAAAAAAAGATATTAAATGCTGGTCCGCCATCCTCGCATTACATCTATACCAGGACTGCCCGAAAATAGAAATAAATTGCGAGATTCGTTTGGGGGATTTATAAAAGAATGATTCGAATCTACTCGATACAAATCATTTGGAATCGTCCCAGTAAATTCCAATACTCGCTCGTCTCTAATACACACCAAACCGCCAAGTAGTAAAATCGTATACCGTTTTCGATAAGCAAAGTCGTTGTTCCACAACCGCTACACAAATCATAATACATATATTCAAAATGTATGCAATAATACACACATACTCAATTCAGTTTGTAGAAGTAACAAAATGTAATTAATAATATCTTTTACACAAAAATCGGACAAGACTCGTTTTCCACCGACGTGACAAAGAGATTGTCCGATTGCATCAGTGTGCACCCTTTTTTTATTTTCTTAATAGACAGATAGTAAATAGACGTTTTATTTTTATATATGACCAGTACCAAAATATATACTATTTTCAAATGTTCAATGTATTATAGGAACACAGCCCGCAGTGCTCGCCAGCGCTGTCACCCACCGGATTGATAATAATTTAAAGAAAATTATTTATAAAAGCGCATTTCTTCATTCTTAATTAGATATTAAAAAATCTTAATTTCATAAAATATCATGCTTTTCGGTCACGCAAAATTGCAATCGGAGCTAGAACTAAGTGTTGCATATAGTGATTTATTTTGTCAAAATTACATACCAAAATTTATTGATAGTAACAAATGAAATAAAACGTATCGATAGTAGATTTTCTATATGAAATTTACTAATGAGTTAGGAATATGGCGACTTTCGTTAGACATTTTTCTGTATACAAAAAATTCTATTTCTTAAAATTTTTATAAACTAAACCAGTAGACAATTTTAATTATATTCTTCTCGTTATCGACGCGTACTAACTCTATAGAGCCATACGTATTGGTAAGTTATTAGACAAAAAGGAAGCGACATAATATGCAAGGTAATTTTCATATAGAATATCTATTACAGCGGTCGTGTGACTGGCGACGACCGAAACTACGAGTGGCTGTCCAATTATGCTACACATTTCGATGTTAATTTATATGTGGTAAAATAATTTCGTTTACAACGCCATTGGACCGACAGGTTAATGGACCATAGGTTTATTACTAATATTCCTGTAAATTTTTTGCGAACACATGGGGCATCAAGGACGTTTTGATATTAAATATTCACTAGTAACTATTTTCTGAAGGAGCTGGTGAAACAATTTTGAAATTTTTTTAATTCGGCTAGAGAGGTTTTCATTAATATTCTCAAGGTTGTCACTTTTCAAAATCGTGACCAGCTACATCAGAGAAATGAGCCGGGGATCCCAAATAACTAAAAACTAAGAAAATTCTACGTTTACCAACATTGAAATCTATGGCAGCATAGTGGAAGCGTAGTTTCGGTGGCGGAGAGCGCTCTACTTGTGGTCGTGGTGCGGCGGCAGCGCGGGCGGCGGCGCGGGCGGCAGCGCGGGCGGCAGCAGCGCCTGCGCGTACGGCGGCGCCGGGTAGAAGTGCTGCACGCCGTAGTCCAAGCTCTCGCCGAACTCCATGTAGCTCACGCTGCCCAGGATGCCCACCATCGCTGCAACGCGCGTTCGCCTCTTATCGATTCACGTCGCATAATTCAATTTATCCTAAGCCACTTCGTTCGGAATGTCCCGATGAGGTGGGATTGCTAGCGAGTGTTCAGAACTGAATGTATTTATTATACATAAATTTACAAGTGAACAGCGTAGATGAAGTCAGCTCTAATGGAGTACAGTGCGGGGCGGCAGGCGGGTGCGGGGCGTGCGCGGAGCGGCAGCGGAGCGTGCGCGGGGCAGCGGCGTGCTTAACACGCAGATCACAGATAATTACTTCTGTCTGTGTCTGTCTATAAGACTTAATGTTTCGCCGGAGCTTTTCTATAGCTATCCTTAAAAAGTCGTCAGATGGTTACAGAGATCTATACGTGTTCTAAGTCGAGAGAGCGGCTTCAGAGTACTGCCCCCTCTATTCGGCGCCGAATGTTCGTGGGTGACAAATGAATATTAATTTTGAAAATTCAACACTTATATCATCGTAGGTCTATTCGGTCGAGTCGATCGGTTAATTATTGTTCGTAGGAATACATGTTTTAGATTCTGCGTACAATTTTTGTCGTATGATTGTGAAACGATGGTCAAACCAATTATAATATGGCCGCGACAGTCGAAACGATGATCGCCCAACTTCCGTTTGTCACAATTGTTGACAAACTGCAATGTTTGCACTTAAGACTCGTTACGGCTATCGCATAAAGCAAAGATCTAGCGTCAAACAGTATAATTATGATGAGAAGCGGACGTCTCATGGTATGACGAATCACAGAACCCAAAATAAGATTATTAAAGTATTATTTCATTATCCTTATCCTACTCCAACATTGCAAATATATAATAAAACAAATTTATAAATCTCAAAAATCTTTATATACACTTGCGTATTTTTATTAGAAATATAACCACTAGTTCAATAAAATCAAATTTTAAAGAAACAAATATAAAATCCAATAACTAAAGTAAGAACTTCGTATGGAAAGAAATGCGTTTTATTTGAAGGAGTAGATAGTACAAGTTAGCAAACCACATAAAAGAAAGTAAAACTTAAGTTGTGTATATAAATAAACTTAAAAATTATCTAAACACGAATATATTGAAATATAACAAGTACACCGTCATAACAACACAAAGGCACAGTTAAAGTAAGCACATAAGTATAATTACAAATCTTTGTATGTCATTATAAGTGAAACTGTAATATTTTTTTTAATGAAAAGTAACGTTGTTTAAACGTTAATGATACTGTTGGACAAGATAATCAATATGGCAACGAGTATAGGTATGCGGGGGCGGCGAGCGTACCGGGGTCGTGGTCGAGCGCGTAGTACGGCAGCGGGTAGACGGGCGGCGGGTAGGCCACGTACGGCAGCGGCAGCACGGCCGCGTCCGCGCACTCGTCGGGCGCGGCGGGCGGCGCCGGCGCGCTGGGCGCGTACCCGCCGCGCCTGCGGGCAAGTGCGCGCCGTTACTACCGGCGGTCACGGGCGAGCACACTGATACCGCGGCCACGTAACCGAGCTCGGCTCCCGCGCGGCCTCTAGCGGACGACGCTGGCGCGGGGCGAGAGACAATTTTTCAGTGCGCCGTTACTTCCAGGTGTTTTCCCGAACCGTTATGACGAATGACATCGATCGACAGATCTATACAAAAACGGCCCCGTAGTTATAAAAGGTACATATATCTTATAAAAACTAACCGATAGCCAGAGCCCCTATTAGACATGTTGTTGTGCCTGTAATTATTATGGGCATTTCCATTGTTTTGATTGCCCTCTTGCCCGTTGCGCTTGAACCTGCCGAATTAATAATAAATATTACTATGTATTATAAGATATACACACGAAAGTCAATGTCATGTCCCATAAAGCACCCTGCTCGTGAGGGAAGTTATAAAATGTAAAAATGACAAATGCAGCCCGACACCATATTGGACAATGACAAGAGTCCTCACCGGGGTCCCACCAGAGGCCGCTGTCCGCCGCGGCCCGGCGCGCCCGCGGGCGGCTTGTCGGCGGGCGCGCGCGGCTTGGGGGTCATGTCGCCCTGGCTCACGCTGGGCCGATCTTGGATCGACATTCCCATCATTTCCTAATAAACAAAGTTAAGTCCACGCCTGTTTATGCAACAATAAATTTGTATTTTTAGAAAATATTAAGATGCTAATATTGATTCACATGCGGTAGCAAATACTCCGTCGTCACCTGATTTTTACGCGTCAGTTTTACGCAAAATTATCGTCCTAATAGCCTTAATGTCCTTTCCCGATCTTCAAATTTTTACAGCCTTTCAAAGTGTTAATTTATAATGATTGGTCGATGGTTAAGTGGCTGCAAGCGTGATAGCTGATCCAGAAATCTCGATTCAAATCCCGCGTAGGTTACTATTGGGTTTTTACAATTTCTAATACTCAGAGTCCAGACTTGAGCCTGGCAATAGGCTCGCCCGTAGGTACGGTAAATGTAAATGCTGAAACGTGGTAATGTACTACTCTCCCCTGCCTGCCTCTTCCGGGTATACAGGCGTGAGGTTACGTGTTTTATGTAACACCTACCCAGTGCGACATTTCTTACATTTTGTTTACCGAATCTGTACAAGTTGTTAATGATGATAATAATTAATGGCTAATCAAGAAACATTACCTGGGTGAGCTCCCTCGACGGACATTGCCGCGCGTTAGCCAGGTAAGGCGGAGGCCCGTAGCAAGACCACATGCATTCGACGCCCAAATTGAAGAAATAACGAAGCGTTGTAATATCTATAATACGGCATATATTAATAAAGCTCTGTACAAGTATGAACTGCTGTGCTTTGGTGGAGCTCAGAAATCATACAATTTAACCATTTTGCCATCCGTAACCTGCTATTTTCGTGTCTATATAATATTTCGTGAATATATTTCGGTAATTTCGCATCAAGGGAAACCACTCATTTCCATAGCTATAGATAAGATAGGTTTATTAAAAAGTAGCTCGGAGTCTGGATTTGTGCCCGGTGTATGGCAATGGGCTCACCTTCTGTTCCATAGTGGAACGTAAACTTAACTGGTGTAAGGTAGAATGTGTACTACACTCCTCTGCCTACCTCTTCGAGGATTACAGGCGTGATGTTACAAGTACAGAAAGTTACTAACCTAATCTAACAGGCGCGTCGCGCTGCGTACTGGTGGTGGCCTCCATTTAATGCTAAATAACCTAAATATCATTGACATTGAACATTTTTTTTCAAACTTGGCAAAGTCAGTCTAATAAAATCAGTAACGGTGATGGGCTACTGTTCTATTTTTTAGTGAAAGCTAATAATATCGAACTTCCTATCTAATTCTGAGACGAAATGTACCTATACAAGAATATACTTATACCGAAATATAATTTAACGGATTTTAACGTCAGTGTACCTGCTCGTCTGAGAGTTACTGGTGCATATAAAGTGAAAACTTGACAGGCAAAGTGAACTCACCGTTCAGTGGCAAATCGGCACCGTTGGCTTGTACGCTCTTAAGCACGTGAGTGTTGATAGGGTGGGTCGGCGGCGGTAAGGCGGGTGGATGAGGGTGATGATGCGGGTGGGTGTGCGGCTGCGCGAGCGCGTGCGGGTGCGGTAGCGGGTGCGGGTGCGCATGCGGGTGCACCACGTGCGGCGGCGGGCTGGACGGCGCGCACCACACCACGCCCTTGACGCCGCAGTACGGCGGGCAGCCGCCAAACGCCATCGCCGGGATGGTGCCCGCTGGACTCATGCCCGCTAACAAAAAATACCAATATGTTCACACATTCAAGCATTTCACTTACTGACAAAAGCACTATACATAATCATGAGAATGCACAGTGGATGTAAAGAATGCGTTCTATGATAAAGCAGCTTTATGATGTATACAGTTATTATGAAAACAGTTATTATTGATCTCAGAATAATTCAAAAATAGAAATAAGCGTTTTATCCTTCCTTCCAATAATGTAATGTAGATTAGTATTTGCTTAGCTTAGACCAGTAGATTAATAGCCACCACCTAGTACCTATAGAAGAGGCGTAAGAGCACTCACCGGTGTAAGGCGCGATGGCGTTAGTGGTAGCAGGGGTGGAAGCGCGAACAGCGACGACTTGGTTGTTGACCGCGTGGCTGGCCATATCGCCTCCAGCGTTAGCCTGCGATTAATACGACTGCGTGACGAACTGCATCAATCGACATCTTAAGGCCAATCGATCTGATGATACTATATAAATAGAACATATACATTAAAGAAGCACTACCATCATCATCATGGGCCTCAGTTGACAATGACACAACCTCAGCAAATATATTTTTTAATGCGCGGTCCTAACACCTCCAACGCGTCCTGTCTCCCTCGCGTTTCGATATACTTTGACACAGATTGACTATGGAGCAAAAGCTCATACATACTTATACATCGTATCCGAATGTGTTTCGTTTAACATAATATCTCACCGAACGGACACCGCAGGTACGGACCGACGCGATATTAGATCTGGTAGCAAACGGAATACATTACTAAGTTATTGGTAACGCTCCATGGCAATTTTATTTCGAATGTGAAACTATTACATCACTAAACTTTATCGAGATAAGTCGAGACTCGTACTTGTATGTTGGATTATCAAATTCAAATGTCATTTATTCAAAATTGGTTCATTTGAACACTTTTTGTACGTCAAAATGATGCTACCACCGCTTCGGAAGATGTCTCGCTATAGAGAAGAAGCGGCGAAAGAAACTCCATAGGTGTGTTATTGCATCTTTTTCCTTTAATTACAGATTTTAATTTTTTATCTGAAAGGTTAAAGATGTATTTTGGTATTTTATTGTATAAGCGAATACAATTTCGTATAAAAGAATGAGACACCTCACTTAGGCCGCTAACCCACTGGCGTTTTACGAGCGTTGGCGTTTCTCCGACGTCAATGCTACGCAGACGCGACGTTGACGTCGCTAGTGGCAAGCATTAACATTACGATTCCGCAACGTTAACGCCGCGTCGACGCGACATTAACGTTGCGTTTTTTTTAGGAACAGGTACAATCACGCCGTCCCGCTCTGACTGCGTGGCAATTTGTTGCCTATACCTATTGTTTATCTTACCTCAAAGTTATAACAATCCTCTCTTCTGGTGAAACTGAAACCCTGAAATTAGTGTCTAAATATTGAATGTCATTTTGAATCACTTCTAAAATTTCATCAAGTGTAGTCTTAGGCATACGCAAATATTTGTAAAATTGCGGTTCACTATTTTTAATACGATTAGAGTACACTGCGAAATATTCACTTTCTTGAAATCGATTAGTCCGTAAAGGATTATTCTAAAATTGACGATGATATATAATGCTGCGAAAGATTTCAGGACCAGCGTATATGGGGACGGAGCGTGGAGACAGAGAGAGAACAAGGGAATTGAGACCCGACAGCCGAGCCATATGTCACTGCCAAAATACAAGCACGCAGACTCGTAGGCTCGGCCATCTTAAAATAATAAGCACACAGATTTCGGTGACTTGGCCATCTCAAGACAATGAGTGAGGACCGACAGCCGACTGCTAGACGCCCAGCTGGTCGTCCAAGGTATCGCTGGAAGGACTTGCGCGAACTCCAAATGAAAAACTTTCCGAAGGGGCGTATTTGCGTATCGGAGACTAAGATTTATTTTGAGTCGTTGCGCATATTAGTTAGTTAATACACAAGCCGATCGTACATGTCTCTCCTCCTTGGGGTGTAACGCACATATGGTGTGTGTTAAGGAACGAAGTAAAACCCTTTCGCTTAAGGAACGAACTGATCAACGCCGGCAACAGTTTTCAAATCCTACACAAGTATAACTGCACCTGTGAGACCCAAACGACTATATAATTTGTATTGGTTAATAAGACAAGTTGTATTGGTTAATAAGACAGTTTTATATTAAACACATTTATTTCTTTGTTCTTCGTTGCAACGTCGTGAAGTAAAAAACAAAACACGTTCTACCATCCATATTTCTTCATCGTCATTATCAGCCTGTTCTAACTTTTATTTCGTACGTGGTGGCGTTTTTAAGTTCGCGGAATGAGAGACAAGGCGGGAAAAACAAAATGTCAAAATCATTTTTCTTTTTCTATATATTCTCCTGCAAGATGAATACATTTTTAAGAGCTTTCTATTAACTTATTTAAACCTTCATAAAAAAATGTTTTGTTCTTGTCGGAAAAATACGAGGAAATTGCTTCCTTAACAATACAATACAAAACACTTTATTGTATACCATAAAAAAAGACTTTAACTTCTTCGTCTGTGGATAACTTTTTTCCACGATGCTCGTTTTTCATTTTTGCAAAGAGATAATAATCACTCGGAGCCAAGTCTGGTCTATAGGGTGGGTGATTTCAAATATCAAAGCCCACCTTATGCAGGGGAGCCTGTGCAATACGGTTTTCGTGTACAGGCCACATTGTCGTGCAATAGGATGACACCTCTGCTTAATTTTCGTCTTCTTTTTTCTTCAGTGGCTTCTTTTACCCGCTCCAAGATTGTTACATAATATTCTCCGGTTATCCAGACACCTTTATCTTTATAATCTATTAACAAAATTCCTTCTGATATCCGATACTCCAACCATTTTTGCAAGCTGGTTCTTCTTTAGCGGAGCATCTTCCAATACAAATTTTTCGACTTTCGCTACAATTTCCTGAGTGGTCACCTCAACAGACCGTCCTGGTCGTGGGTCGTCTTCAAGTGAATCCCTGCCTTGCTTAAAAAGGTTGTGCCACTTGTAAACCATCTTTTTCCAGGGCAATAGTCCCCGTAAACCGATGGCATCTCTTCCATTATGATTTGCACAGACCTTCCTTGCTTGATAAGGAACTTTAAAACGGCGCCATACTCGATTTTCACCATGCTTCAAATTTTCTTCCGGGTTGAGTTGTTTAATCGTCGATTAAACTAATGATGCAATTGTGATAAAACGTTATATATTTATACTTATTATGAATCATTATAAACATACCGCCCTTAACGAGTGTGCCATTCCTCCTCCAACCCCGCCATTCCGAGAACTTAATAACGCCCCCTCGTGCAAATAATGAAAACTTTCAATGACAGGAAAGTTTACGATGATTATAACATAACCTATTGGTCTAATATGTATAATTCTAACTGTATTGTACTGTACATGAGGTAGCAGAAAGCGACGCCAATGTCACCGTCAAAGGCGAATCATCTCGTCCAGTTCGTTCAACTGCAAGGAGAAAAGTTCAAATCGCCCCAATGCTAAAGTAATGAGAAGCCAATTACACTTGACACCTGTATCAACTCAATTTGCGACTCAAATCAAATATACGTTTATTTATGAAGAAACTCACCTACACAAACACAATCATAATTGAAGGCATGAGTTAATGATGAAGTTAGTTCACTGACTATCTACATTTTTAGACGTATTTCAGGCGTATTTTCACGTATTTTGAAACTAGAAGGGCCATGAAAGGTCGTAACACGTTTATATAACTAAAACGTAATATTACACCTGTAACCCCCGAAGAAGTAGACAGAGGTGTGTAGTACACTCCCACATATTTAATGCCTACTACTGCCTACCTCTTTGAAGAGTACAGACGTGATGTTACGTAAATTAAAAACTATATAAAATTGTTATACACAATCTTCGTCCACTCGTGTCTTAAAAGTGTAGGGATGTACGTGTCTTGTCTTTGCTTGATTGATTGATTGCCGTATGTTGTGTACATTTCACAGATTAAAACAGATAAGCCTACGTGAGTTTTTGGAAAACAAGCACTAAAATAGTTTTTTAAACTATACTAATTATACTGACTGCCTCGTTGGTCGTGTTGGTTGCACGTGCGACTGCCGAACGGGAGGTCCTGGGTTCGATTCCCAGGTCGAGCACTACTAAAAATTTTCTAATTTAGACTTTCTAGTAGTGTTTTCGGAGTCTGGATAAGTGCCCGGTATATGGCAATAGGCTCACCATCTATTCCATCGTGGGACTTAAAAGTAACTGGTGAAACGTGG
>DWFO01001689.1:0-15192 GCA_018246595.1 Mimoniades nurscia nurscia | reverse complement strand
TACCACAAGCTTTCTTGACGCTTAGTTTGAGATCAGATGGCCGTGTGTGGAGATGTCCAGAGATATTTATTATTTATTTATTCTATGTCAGTGTATTTTTCTTGTACCTAAATAAAAATCTTGTGTTACAGTGTTGGTAGTCGAACTCCTCCGAAATGGCTTGACCGATTTTTATGTAAAGTTTTGTGCATATTTGGTAGGCCTGAGAATAGGTCGTAGGCTATTTTTACATACCCTTTAATAATAAGTTTGGCCCTATCCAGAAAAAAAAATATTTTATAACAAACTTTTTTTTATTTGCTTAGATTGAGCATTAAAAATTATTTATGAAATCAAATTTTTATCAGCCAACCTCCACTTTCCATTTTTTATCGCAATTTCAGTATTTTTATATGCACAATGTCCTAGTAATATACGTCGTTCGGTTTTCAAACATTTGAAACATTCAGACACACAATAGATGCTTTATGTTTATTTAAACTTAACATCACGCCTATAATCCCCGAAGAAATAGGCAGAGGAATGTAGAACACTCCCCCGTTTCACCAGTGACGTTTACATCCCACGATAGAATAGGTGGTTAGCCTATTTCCTTACACCGGGCACATATCATGACTCCAAGCGACTAGAAACAATTAGAACTTTCATAGAAATAATTTCTATGGCAGAACAACGTCTGCCGTATCAGCTAGTCTTTAATAGATTTAGTTTCGTTTACTGAAAATGATACTCACCAAAAATTGATATAGGATGGATGAATATGTATCTATACACGTACTTATATTATGTCAGGTACAAAGACTGTAAATCAAGACAAAACAATGCAGATACGAGTATCTTGCTTACAATCAGCGCAAAGTGGAACAAGCTGTGACCGCATACCAGAGCGAGCTCGTAACATGCAAATGGGCGGTGGCCAAACGGCTTAAATCCATGTTAATTAAACGTTGACTTGATAGACAGACCTACCTTCGTCACGATAGTTTCTGCCTTCGATACAGCGGGTGTAGCTAAGAGGGTGCAACTTTGAAGGTCGGCCAAATTTGAATTGCATAGCGAGGGTTGGTACACGGACTACATGGAGATTTTTTTGTGGACTATATAAGGCGATGCTTGGCACAAGTCATCTGGAATAATGTGCCCTGATATTAAGGTCTGGTATTTCCAAAGCGTTTGATCGGATCTATCACATGGGCCGTGCTGGGACGGAGCAAGCGTACTTTCCTCCACAAGACGGGCCTCCACACGATATTTCCTCGTTATGGTTTTACTAAGAGATTGTTCTAATTTCCCAACCTTGAAGATTCAGATGGTTTGGTTGGTTGGTTTACTTGGTTTGGTTTGTGGTTTGATCAGACATACACATACGTAAATCGTACCTTGGATATATCCTATCCGCGATATCAATTAAATGGTCCAGCAAACCAGAATCATTGCTCTGCAGATGAGAGTACGAACTCTGCTTTAGATTGCAACAATTAGGGAATATTCAAAGAGGAGTATCTTACTGGTAAATTGATAGTTTCGCTTTCGAATATTTACAACATAAGAGGAACCATAAATGTATTATTGTTTTGAATAAAATTTATCTGTACAAATTTTATAAATAATCACAACAATACTTTTTACAATACTATTAACATATCCATATAAATACAAATGTTCAAATGAGACGGTACACTACGGACAGGAAAACTAAAGTGCATTGCCACTTTATTAGTAATTTGATTGCTACTCACAAGTAAAAGAGTCTGCCTTTATTCAACCAACAAATATTAAGAAATTTCCAGATGTTTGCTAGTATTCTGTGAAACTAGAAGCTAGATTTCAACTGATTCAATTCAGTTCAAATTAGCTTCACATCCGAACAACAGAAGCAATTCCTTTGAAAACAATTTATGACAATTGAAGTATGAACGTACGTCCTTTATTTCATTTAGTTTAAAGAGGCACTTTGTGAGCAGTTCTGAACGTTCCATTTATCTCTGCCTGATTTATTTTAAACTAGCTGAAACCATTTTAAAATTTTAAATTCAATGACAATTTCAACACAATGCAATAGTCCTCTGTTGTTTTGCTTGATTTGATCAAATAACTTCGTTACTCTAATGTAAATAATTAGTTTAGCAATATTTATATATTAGTGCTATTCACAGATCTTTACACTATTGGGAGAAGCCTGGAACGCATTTGGTGCTGATCCGATAAACAATGATAAATAAACGTCGCCTCTATAAGTTGTCACGTATGAGCATATTAAGCAATGGAAATGATAATAAACAATTCTGATAAATAAATCAAAAATGGGTAAAAATGATAGTTAGTGGCATCCCTGACAGCTGGATGTTTTAATACGAATATACTTTTATTAAAATGAATGTACCTAATGTAATCGACCTCGTAGATAAACGCTGGTTGAAATAATTTTGTACAACACAAGAGATACAGAACAATATGTATATTTGAATAAAATGTCTATGTGCATTCAACATCTGTTAATTATAAAACTGAAAATTGTATTGTACAATGAAGCATATTATATTGTAAGCTGCTTACAAGAAACAAGCGAACATCTGTATTACAAGTTTAAGCGTGTTTTATTTCATCGTACATGAAAATCCATGCAGAAATGTAACGAGCAACATTTTCAGCTTCACAAATTTATGAAATGTCGCTTGTAGCAATAGTTTCTACGAGTTGTTCTTCCTATCTCGTCATCTGTTTTAATTATGCGCTGCAATTTCAAAAGTTTTAATGAATGAATAATGATTTCAATTATACAAATAAGCAAGGAACAGTTGCGAAAATAATTTGTATTTTATTATTGAAACGATTACCGAAGAAACCTCTTTGCTGTTTTATTCACAGTAAATTCAATTTGTTTTGGTGAATATAATTCAAAGTACCTACTACTTTAAATGATATTGATATATGCGAGTTCTACGTTATTTTATTGAATTAATTTACGAGTAAGTAAAGGCTGTTGTTATACGTTCATTAAACCATGTTATGTTAAATAATGGCTGGTATGGTCATACTAGTAAAGGGTAATAAGATAAGAATAGTAAAGAATATCTCTGAGATCGATTGATATACAAAAAGTTACTAAGAATCCATGTCAAATACATAATATAATATTAGAAAATAGCATCGAAAGTCGTTATAATACTTTGAAAGTCTAGTCTGTTTTCATAATCGATGTCATTATATTTGTATTCCAATATAAATGACTTATTCTCATTGATTTTTCTAGGGCAACTGATCAAGTGTTGAGCTCATTGAGCACATATTATTACATTCACAGCAGCGTGCATTCACGCTACTAACAAAACAATAACTTCGGGGAAATGTGTTTAAATTGTAAAAAAAACTTTGTACTTACCATGCTACTCGGAACCATCCTTCTAACTTTTTTCCAACATTTTGAATATTATCCAGTTTGAAAGTGCCAGCAGAGGGAATAGCCGTTGATCTTGCCAAATTTTAATTTAACTTATAATAAGTTGAGCAAGTCAACAAAATTCAGGGTAGGTAAGGTTAAAATTTCTGAGTCTAGAGATTTGGGCTGTTGGTAAGTGTTCGCTTTATAAATGGCTCAACCATTGTTAAATTGTAGGTATTATTTACATTATGTATTTTTGTAAAGTAAAGATTTCTATTACACTTAAATTTTATGATTTTTTTTTACTGGTGAAACGTGGGAGTGTTTTACATTCCTCTGCCTACCTCTTTGGGGATAACAGGCGTGAAGTTACTTTGTTTTTAAGTTTAAGAAGCTATGAAATCTGAAACAATTAAATTTTACTTCGAGTCAAAGAAGGCAATATTAAAAATAGCACAACCGAAAAAGAGGAAGAGTTACGAAAATGAGGAATTTAAATAGAAAATTCCTATGAGCAACGGAAAACAATGGAAGCCTTGGGAACTCTGTACTTGCCGGAGTAATTTATGTAGGAATGTGGTGAATATGCTTTCTAGCGTGCATTATTTAGAGATAATAGAAACAAATTTATCGGTCTGCATTTCCTGATGAAATGAGATGTTTACTATGAATTATTATACTCATGATTTTAATCTCCATATATACTCCATATATACAAAACTTTTTATACTATATGTATTAGGATGATTTAGGATTTTATCAATCTTTTTTTTCATATTGAAAACATTTTATTCCTCATTTACACCTTTGTTACACTACCTCGTTGGTCGTTTTGGTTGCAAGTGTGACTGCCGACCGGAAGACCTTTGTTTTAATTCCCGGGTACTACTAACTTTTTCTAATTTAGACTTTCTAGTAGTGGCTCGGAGTATGGATATAGGCCCGGTGTATGTCAATAGGCTCCCCACCTATTCCACAGTGGGACGTATATTACGTTTTTGTTACGTTACACCTTCGTTTATACGCGAACAAACAAACTCCAAACTTAATCTTGCAGTGTCGGGATTTGCTGTTTAACCTTGACACCACAAATGATACAGTTCTGAGGGCTATAATCTTACTAATTATTTTTAATGACGTGGTTCAAGTGATGTCTTTGACCTTGTAGCGCATAGTGAGTCTTTGACCTCATAGTGCATTCATTAGAATGTTTTGACCTTGTGAACTCAATGAAAACCTAGTTAATAACATTAATAAAGAATATTATTTTTATCGTAACAGTTTAGTTATTCGTGTGTAATTATAGAGCTTTAAATGTTTTTTATGCCAAATCTGATCAATAAATATTTCGCAAACTTTACCTTACAAGCACTTTACCTTACATCTCTTTAGTATTACTAGGTATTTGGTGTTACACATAGTTAAGTCTGCAGTATATATAAGGTTAAATATTATTATTATGAATGTCATAGTGCGATCACAGAAACATCCAAAGTCTGGAATACTAGAATTTATAGTAAAAATTTCTAGTACTATATTGGAGTCTGGAGTTCCGCCCGGTAGGTACCTATATGGCAATAGGTCATACACATAACTCGTGAAACGTCGGAATGTATTACATACTTCTGTCTACCTCTTCGGGTATTACAGATGTGATGTTACGTTATTATCTATCAAATCCGGTATGACTCACGTTTGTTTTTTCGGGGAGGCCCGACTGGTTGGGACGAGGTCATTCTTCATGAACTCCGACGATTAAAGCTAGGCTCCCGCAGAGACTGGTGATACGTATATAACGTTTGTCATTGTCATGTATATCATTAAAGATTTTTGTTTTTCCGCCAAATTAATGATGTAAATAAGAGATACAATTGTATACAAATCTCTTCCTCTGTTTTTTGTTTTCAGCCAATGTTTCCGAATTCATATAACCTTCACTCTTCACAGCAATTAGGGATGGTGAATCCGCATATACTACGGGTGCGTAATCCTTCTTAAAAGACGTCTGCGATTTTCATCAGACGAAACCACGGCCAAGAATATATAAAAAAAACATTGTAATTAATATGCAATAGTCATGTAACGAATATTCTAATTCGCATTCGCATTAGTAAAATTTCTGCAAATGTTTTGCGAATATGAGTACCAGAAAAAAGATTAATTAAATCAAAATATTTTTATTAAATCTTTTCTTTTAATAAAATCAAAAGCGTTTCTTACATTTTTTTGTACATGAAAAAATTACTTTACCTCGTAATCATATGATCAGTCTTATTTTTGTCATTTGGTTTTATTTATTTATTTAGTTTACTTTGGGGAATCAAGTTTAACAATCAAATTTTCATTAGAAATTATAACACAAAAATTTTTAAAGCTATGTAAAGAAACAAAAAAAAATTCTTCTATGAAATTTTCTACAATCGCGGAATATTCGAATTACCATTCGCGTAGGAATATTCGCATTCACATTCGCATTCGCGAATGATGAAGAAATGTCATTCGTTACATCACTAATGTTCAATAGCATTTTGTATGTACAAGGCAATATATGACAAAATCGAGAGCAGAAAAGTTAATTTATCAATGACACGAGCCTTTATAGTATTGAGGTCATTGGACTATTAAAATACACGAAAAAATATAATTATGACAATATTTACAAAAAGTAACAAAATTCCGTAAATTACAGAAGTAGTCAAATTTTGAACATAATTGTACATGAATCTGCGAAACACTTCTGTAACTTATCAATAGGTAGATAATAAAATTATAATGAAAACATAGCACTATGTAAAGATCAGTATATACATTAATAACATAGAATACACACAAGCATGTAATTTAATTCCTGTTGACATTTCACGTGGAACAAAATCCAATTGAAATTACCTACATACATCCCTGCTACTCGCCTCATGGAAGCATAATACGTGTATGTATAAATGTAATTAAATACATAAAATAATTTAAGGTACTAAAAGCAAATTAATTAATGTGTAATATTATTTATATTTATTTGAGCTCGATTTATATATATAATTATTATGTGCTAATATTTTTTTAAGATATAAGTTTATTACTGTACTCGTAAGTATTATTTTGGACCAAATCCATTCAAATTATCGTTGATATTAAACTTGAAATCATTGACAGAATATTACCATAAAAGGTACAAACACAGCTGACAATACTGTTTTTATTCCCACAGCTGACACAGTTAGGTAGTTACGTATTTATTAACGGCGTTTCACACATTTGGGAGCCACTAAATTTTTTAATAAAAGTATCAAAGAAGCAACATTTGTCGATAAGAAATTAGCATATAAAAATAGATTAGCAAATTATAAAAATTCATAGTATAGACTTTTGCTGATGACAGCTTGTACTGGAGAAGTTGTAATAATACACCCGTAAATATTATAAAACTATTCAAAATACAATTAGGTCAAATTACTTAATATCATAACTAAACGAATAACACAAGTCTTTCAGAACACTATTACATAAGAGACAGAAAAACTGTTATTTGGCACCACTGTTTTATCCTAAACCCAGTCTGTAATCTCTTTTTTATTTATTTATTTATGTTATATTATTGTTATATGTACAGAAATTTGAAATAGTATTTGTTGTACATTTCGCACGCCTCACGTCCATTTCAATACGGATAATCAAATCAGTCCATGAATTTGTAATTTAGACTAGAAATTTCGCCATACATATTCAGCACACGTATATCGTCGTTGTGGGTATAAAATTATTTTTGTACGTCGAAAATTTACTAATAAATATCATTTACTGTAACTTCTAGAGAAAAAATGGCGAGGAAATTCACAAGCTTTGTATTTCTCTAGAGTTTTATATTAATCTAGAGTAATATGTTAAGTCATCTCAATGACTACTCCGTGGGGTTAAATATGAGCTTAAGACTGCTCATGCTCAGAAGACGCAGATCACGGATCGCATTCAAAGTAGAACGATTAACAGACGTGGTTTGGGAGGAGAAATTAAAATATAATATATTTTCTTGTATTTCATATTTAAACAATTCACCACGTGTCTCGGGTCTTTGTATTTTTCGACACTGACCATGTGTGACTTGCAAGACTTACACCCTTTAAATAGCTATCCTAAAAACGCACATTACTTTGTAATACCCGAATTCCTAACTAGGAGTCTCAGATGTACGATTACTAAAAAAATTTGGTACCTACTACATAATATTACTAAATAAATACGTACATATTTGATGAATACGTACATGTAGATTTAAATTGACAACATCGCTGGTCGAGTAGTTGCAGGCGCAACTGCTGATCGAGAGGTCTTGGGTTCGATTTCCGTGTTGGGCGCTACCGGACGGTCCCTACTTAGAATTTCTAGTTGTGGTTCGGAGTCTGGACTCCAGACCGGTACACGCCAACTATCTCATCTGCTATTACAGGGTGGCACGCAGAAATAGACAGGATCATGACAAACTGCCTCGTTGGTCGTGTTTGTTGCAAGTGCGACTGCCGATCGAGAGGTCCCGGGTTCGT
Organism: Mimoniades nurscia nurscia; assembly: GCA_018246595.1. Classification (NCBI taxonomy): domain Eukaryota; kingdom Metazoa; phylum Arthropoda; class Insecta; order Lepidoptera; family Hesperiidae; genus Mimoniades; species Mimoniades nurscia. The sequence goes on along the minus strand of DWFO01001689.1, from coordinate 7,272 downwards.
TTCTCGGATCGAACACTACAAAATTTTCTCATTTAGATTTTCTGGTAGTGGTTCGAAGTCTGGATATGTGCCCGATGCATGGCAAAAGGCTCACCACTTATTCTATAGTGGGACGTAAATGTAACCGGTGAAACGTGTGAGTGTTCTGCATTCCTCTGCCTACATCTGCGGGGATTACAGGCGTGAAGTTACGATCATGACAATATACTACAATCCTCTGCCAATCCCCTCAGGGAACTCAAGCGTAAAGATGAAAAATAAATAAATCTAAATATACATACAATTAAGAATTTCACCATAGAAATGGAGCACAGTTTAACGTTTTGCGGAGGCTGCGGTTTTCAGAGTTGTACTGTATTCAAAAGTGGCCAACATGCGGTTAAAATATACAAATGTATAAGACATAAGTTATACTCTGAATCGCCGACAATTTATTTATGAAACAACTCTTTTTTGATATAACCATAATATATACAAATTGTTGTGGTTCTTTTATTGTCCATTTGAGAGTCGTAAATTCGGTTACGTAAAAATATATATGTATCTGTGTATTTTCATGAATACACAATTTCTCTAAACGCTTACCATTTATTTGCTTGCTATGTATCTATATGTATTTTATCTAATGCTTTAATCGGTAGCATTATGAGCTAGAATTAATCCGAAGGGATAATTAACGTTACAATAATTTTTTTTACGTATACAGTAGAGCAAATTCTATTATATCCGCTTTAATGCTAAATCAGTTTCATATTGTGAAGTGGATATTGATTATTTGCTTTTAAAATATGAGCAGATAGCATGCACCACTGCCATTGCATCTGCACCTTCACCTCGAATAGGTGGTTAGGGATAGGACTAATGCTATTAGTCAGTCTACTATCCATTTCTAATAGGACTGCTATTATACAATACTCTAGTTAATCTTAATTTTATTGGTGTTTGACTTTCTCGACGTCGATCAGATTGATAATCCTGAGAACAGAGATAGTGGACTCAACTGTAAATGTACAATCAGGAAGCAGATTATTCAGACCGAGGCGGAAGAATTTCAAGGTATGAATACTTTGTTCACGAAATTCAGCAACTAAATACAATTATTACTTTTTGTTAATAACAAAAATATACATCTGGTTATAATATTGGCGTAATGAAGAGAGTCACATCTCAAGTGGGTCCTGAGAAGGGCATTGGTTATATGAAGTCCGATATAGATCTAAGTAGTCATATAAGCGTTAACAAATTGATAGCTAAGAAACAAACGTTGTAATCTCCTACCTTAGCACAGACATGTACAGATTATATTACAGTGTTGTATTACATTCCGCACTTCATCAATCAATCAGTTTGCAACACCTCCATTGATTAATCAAGGTTTCGCTAAACTCGCAAACACTGGTATATATATATTATTATTATGTAATGATATATATTGTATTCTTTTTTATAAATAAAAGTTGAAAACAATGTAACTTATAGCTGCTATGTTTGACGTTACCATTTACTTTACGGCCATTATAATAAAGTTAATGGAGCATTACACGGATGCAGGGTAAATGTGCGTTAAACGGAACGCACCAACTGTTTATATGTCGTCATTTCCACTGAATAGTGGTTCCGTATTACGCAAAATTAAAACGACTGTTATTGCTCTGTGTCCACTATTATCGATCAAAGGTAATCAGACAGTAGCATCAGACAGTATAATAAAGTAACATTACAGCACTATCTCTAGACCGTTCTAAAAATCGAGAGAGTTGCTTGAGAGTAATTTATAAATAAGGAAGAGTGAAATATGAATTTGATTATTCATTACATGAAAATACATATATGTATAAATTGTGTATGAATGTATTATACACGTATGATTAACAAATAAAGGGATTTTCAGTACAAACATAAACGAATCTTCTTACACACCATCGTACACACAAAATATTATCCAACAACCGTTTCTATTGTCGTTAAAACAATTATTACATTTAAAATCACGCCTGTAATCCCCAAAGACGTAGGCAGAGGAATGTAGAGTACTCCCACGATAATAAATAATTATTTATTAATTATAATTTAATAATAACACATAAAAATAATATTAAATAATTGTTACGATTATTATAATCATATCAATTTTATATCTGTAAATACAGATCATTTTGTGCTATATACATATATTTATACAAATTCACCGCCACTCAAAAGATCTTCACCTAAATTTATCATGGAAAATCTCTATTCGGAGATAAAAATATTAATCTAAAAAATGCTTTCAAGTTCCCGTGATAGCTGTTCCGACAGTTTACTACTCCCTATATTTTTTTCACAGTTAACCGATAAATCTGAATCTCAGTGGATTGCGAAATATGGAATTTCAATTCGTGCACAGCACTTTCTTTAGGCAAATATAAGTTATCACTCTAGAGATATCTTAAGATGGCGGATATTTCCAAGCGTGAGAACGAATAATCAAGAAAAGCACTCTTAAGGAAATGTAAAATTTTTTATATTAAATCGTTTCCATATTTTAATACAAAAAGGATTGGTAACTCTTTAAATTATAATTCCTATTATTTATTAGTTAGTTATCGTATATAAATATACATTCTTGATCATATACGAGTATAAGAAGTATACTATCTTGATCATGTATATATTGAAATAAATGTAATAACGTAACACGTAAAATCACGTCTATAATCACTGAAGAGGTAGTCAGAGGAGTATACATTATCCTATACATTTCACCAGTTACGCTTACTATGGAATAGATGGTGAGTCCATTGGTATATACCGGACACATATCCAGACTCCAAGCCACTACTAGAAAATCTAAATTATAAAAATCTTACAGTCTCGATTCACAATCGGTCTTGAAACCAACATGACCAGCGAGGTGGATTTAATAAATAAACTGTTTCGATAAGATGTAACATGCAATAGTGTAATACTGGTAATAATTTAATATTGCTATATAAATAATAATATTTCTATTTATATAAATAAACAATCGTTATCCCCTATTCCAATGTAGGAAGTAAACGTAACTTGTAAAACGTGAGAGTGCTTAAGCTTCTGCCTACCTCTTCGGCAATTACAGATGCGTTGTTACAATTATTTTAATAAGCAGTTTCATTCAGAAAAGAATTTCGGCAATATCGAACTCAGATTTATAGCAGAGTCCATACGATTTATCGTTATGTCTGTATTAAAACATTTGCATAGATATCGTAATGTTCCATTCATCGATTCCTACGCATATTTGGTTTCTGGTTTTTATTCACTGTTTCCTTTCCACACACATTTCATAAGAATCGTTTCTTTATTGTTTGGAAGGTACACTGAAAGTGGAACATTGGGACGACGTTTTAAGAAGACATTTTCAGTGATGGATACACCAACGTAGCCAACTGCAAACATAATAATAATTTCAAGAGAGACTTAGCTGCAGGTGTCTTTGTGGAGAAGAGATTAGCAAAGGAAAGACTTAAAGTCGGTAATACCGAGTTTGAGATCCTTTAGGAAGTCATACCGTTGAATTGATGACAGCTTCTTTGAATGATTTTGTGTTCAACTATTATAATACCTTTAATTTTACGAAATACCAGAGAAAATTGCGGTTACGCCCAATTGCGTATCATTATCCAGTGGGATTCTAGCGTCAGTCATACATATATCATAATAGGTACTAGTATCTTTTCGTTTTTAAAGACGACGAATTTGTATGCCCTTGGGAGTAAAAATTTTGAAAATTATTTTTAATATATGCTAATCATTAAACGCAAATCACGCCTGTAATCCCCGAAGAGGTAAGCAAAGGTGTTCAGTACCCTCCCACGTTTCACCAGTTACATTAAACTCTCACAATGGAATAAATTGTGAGCCGATTGCCATGAACCGGTCACTAATCCAGACAGCCAGCCACAACTAAAAAAATTATGTTAAAAAATCCGACAGTCCTCGGACCCAAGAATCGAAACCTTCTAGAGATTTCTTTTATATGCTTATGTCACATTGGAACACACATACATTCAGTCCTTTTAAGTCTGTGACATTAAAACCATAAATCACTCTGATTATTTTTATGTAAAGATGTACCTACATACATAAAGAAGCATCTACTCTTAGAGTGTTTAACAAATAAAGATATTGAATAAAATCTACTGCTTTACTAACATTTTCATAAGCAAGATTACTGAATGCTAAACGTTGTATTTTTAAATAGGTTGCAGGGTTATCATTACTAATTCGATCGAAATGTACAAAACATAGATGTAGAGAATATAACTTAAAAAAAGGATAAACTGTAATTTTCAAACAAAAACACTAATAGACAGTCACTTTATTTATATATCTGTACTTCTAAGAGTTATTAAAAATTATCGCGGGACAGTAATTGTTTCCTAATAGAAACAGACTTAAATAGCTTTCGTATTTAACTACAATGACTTACGGATTTTTTCCACGTGAAACGACAAACACTTAACTATTTTACGGCACAGGAATCAGGGTCACGGGTTCAAATCCGCGAGAGTAATCCGATTGTGCGGCGTTCGGGTGAAAGTTCCGAGCGAACGCTTTTCGCGACGGTCGATCGCGCGTCCCCCGCTAATCTAATTACGTTTGCCGTTGACCTAATGAACGCACGATGCGTGTTTATATAACAGTTTGCAGCGGGCCTGCCGTGTTTTCTATAATACGATGACGTAACATATTATGTGTGTGTTCCTTCACAATAATACGGCCTTTAATTCCGTAGCATTTAAACGGCCGCACCGAGATGTATTACCGCGGAACGTCTCGCTTTATAAATGCTCCTTATAAAAGCTTCTATTAAGGAAAACTGCAACCCGTACTCCAAACTTGAACAATATTATTTTAATTATCATATTATTACAATGTTTTAATTCCAGTGAGACGATGTAGATGTGTGCGTAACATACGAGTAAGTTGATTATTTAAAATTTTAGTATGTATGTAGGTAATTTTAAATTATAATTTCATAAGTGAAATATACCACAAAATATTAAACAATGACAGCTATTTCTTCGAATTTTCCTGACCCTCGATAGTCATGTTTTAAAGGTGTTGATAGTATTTATAGGCATGTCATAGTTATGTCGTAGACGCAATATAGTTGGTATAAAAGCATTCAATATAATGTACATACGGATTGACCCTCATTAACATGTCGCCGTTTTTCTTCAATAACGTAATGTGGTCTTAATACTTTATTAGGACAATATTACGTTATTGAAGGAAACAAGCGATGTATTGTACTCAATTCCCAATTGAGCAGCGTGGTATGAAGTGCTGTAGGTCTTATTGTGTTCTAAAACAAATTTGCGCCCAGCAGTGGGACCTAAAGTACATAGGGTCAGCGGTCAGTGAACTTCAGTGAATACACTGTAGAGAATTTTATAATATAACATATTTAATGCAGTGTTAAAACTCCGTACGGACTGCGGGGGTTACACACTTCCTGGCACTCGACGACCGGATCATTAGTGCTAATAATAACGCCTTTATTATTTGGTGCTTATTCTAGTGAAACTATACGATGCAGTGAACATGATAATCCTCAGTATCCTACATATAAACCTATGGTAGAATAAATAATACCATTTACCTCATTGTTCTTGGAGTGCTATCCAATAATTAAGCGGTTTTGTTTTGAAGTGCAACAAAATACATTGTGACTCGCGGTAAAAAGAAATATTCATTTTATTATCAAAAGTAGTAATTTTTTGCTAGGTATGTATATGAAACCAATGGATTAATGGACAAATGGCACATTATATGTATTTACAAGGCTATTATATCACTGACTGTAATTTGTTTATCTTACGAGTATTTTTCATGTCTATTGTAATCAAGAAAACGAATAAAAAGAAACATTCACAATTACTTTAAATGGGTCTTTAAGTACGTATTAGTAATCACTGACTGTTATTTGATTATCTTATTTTTAATATCTATTGTAATCAACAAAATGAATAAAAAGAAAAATTACATATTTCGTTTACAGCCGACTTTATATTTGGCTATGTCACCTATTGATATTCTGTCACGAGAGAAAACGTGGACATTGGATTGTTGGTCCAAAGTGGAGCTCTTTTACGTTATCTTGGGGAATTCGTGTCCAAGCGCTCCACTTACACCCGCTGTTCGCCAAGGCGTCAAGCTAGTTGCAGTAGGCATTTAACAATCTTAAAAGTATATCAATGTTATAGAATTTTCAACTTATAACTGTAATAACATAATTGCTTGAAAATGCAAGCATGTTTATGGTTAATTAAACAATTATGGTTATTAATGGTTAATTAAACAATTATGGTTTACTTTTTGCTCACTGGCTGTGTGATTGATGTTGTTATAGGTTCTGTTACGCGATGTGCTACGCTGGATCGCCCCACGGTTAAATAAACACGACCCTCTTCCTAGTATATATTCCTGGAATATCGCCCCGCACTCGCATCTTCATAGTAGAAAAGTTAAAATATTTCAACCATTTTCTTTTACTAATGACCTATACATAATCTCTATTATGAATTATTTTATCGTTCCGCTATTCTGCCGTCGTAATAATAACAGATGGATTTTTCAAAAAACGGTAGTTTCTATAAAAATATGGTATTTTATTGAGATTTGTACTTTACATTACATTATAAAGTGGATAGGTATCTATACTTTTCCCACGAAGAAAACCAATCAAAACAGATGAACAAAAAATAACATATCATATTAAAATGTTGATTACTCTATTTTCTAGGTTCTTAATAAACACAGGTCTTGGTTAAACGTCTAACGCTATAGTCTCCCACGGTGACCAAATGTAGGTGGGCAGCGTTTATAGGTCTTGGTGCATATTTTCTCGCTATGTTTTCTGTTACTGACGCAGTAAGTGATATTTTTGTCTTGAAATAAACTGATATATGTACATTTGTTTAAGGTAAGAAATAATAGGCAATTTCTGTGCACGCGTACATTCTAGACCACGCCTCGCTTACCATCAGGTGAAATTGTAATCAGACCCGAGTCTATTGCTATTAGAGTAAAACTATCTAGACATTAGATAGATATTGACAAACTTGACGTGTAACTTTTGTATTATTAATCTACCTACCTAAAACTACTGTAAGCAATTTGATTCGATTAAAACCTTAAATGTCAATTCAAACTCAAATTTAAATGGCATTTATTTAAGATTGTTTCCTTAGAACACTTTTTGTATGTCAAAATGAAACTACTACCGCCTCGAAAAATGCCTCGCTA
>DWFO01001688.1:0-15193 GCA_018246595.1 Mimoniades nurscia nurscia | reverse complement strand
CTATTCTTACACACCTGTCGTGCTTCGTCCACATTCATCACTCTCTTCATACATGCACGCCGGTTTCGGAGACTTCTTCTTCTATGTATTTTGCCATAAAAAAAATAACATTGTGCACTAAATGTCAATATTGGTTTCCCATTGATTTTTGTACCCTGTTCGACTTGAGGTTATACTGTGTCTGCTAGATTTGGGATAACACATACATCGCTCCAGTTTACAGGAACCCTCTCGTGGACATAAAAGGACAATGGATAGCAAACGAGCTGTAAAGATAAGCAACGCCTGGATCAGCGCTTTTATCGCTGACCGGTGCGCTACGAAGGATACGGTCTTTCAACTTATAATTAACATTAATCGTTAAACCTTGTCCGAAGCCTCGAAAGAGGTTAAATAATTGTCAACAAACTTTTTGGGTCAGAGTCTACTAGTAGGTACAGTTGAGACAATTTCAAATATTCCCCTGGTTCACTTGTTCACCTCAATGAGACGAAAATAAATTTTTGAAGTCAGCCTTGGCTAGTATCCGGTCCTTTAAGAGGTTTAAATCATATTAAATGTACTATTGACCAATTTCATACCATACTATTCCTTGTTCAAAATCTCACGCCGAACCTATGATTATTTTTCACACTAACACACGAATATTTCCTAGTAGCGCTATAAAAGTAGAAATATAAGACTCCATACTTTTAATAAAACGGACAATTTCTCCAGTCACACGAGAGACTCTAGCAAATTTGAAATACAATAACACCTAGACTCCGTTCAGTGCGGAGAGGTCTGAACGAATTTTTCTACGCTTTCCCCGCGAAAAAAGCGCTTTGACAGCGAAAAAGGCGGGAACGGCCGCCATTACTGGCAAGTGACGCCACGGCCAACGGTATAATTGGTGAGCGGGAGTTATGGCCGCGGCTGCCAAGTTTTACGAACCTCAATACGGGACTGAATTGTTTTAAACGATCAAATTATATTTTGATATATGTACTGAGACTGCCATTAATTATACAAATTACGTTCTATGTACAAATGACATTTTTTCTCAATGCTGTTTTTTGATTAATTCGTTCTAATTCGTTTCGTTTCTAATCTTAACGCCTCTATACTCCGAAGGAAAAAGAAGAGGACTATAGTGCACTCTCACGCTCCACCCGTTAAGTTCTACATCCCACCATAAAACGGGACGAGCCTATTGTCATATATCGGGCACTGATCCTAACTACATATTACTAGAAATTACAAGTTCAGCTATATATAATTTTAATATATAAGTTAAGTATATATGTTATTATAAATTAAGTTGTTAAATCTTGATAGTACCGGAACGCCGCAGAACCAAGGCCTCAGTTCACTGCTGCACACACGCCACGCCATCCTATCCTAGAACTTCTTAATCCAGCTGTATCTCGAATTCACAAACACGGTAGCCACAATATTATTTTTACACCTTAAAAGAAACATAAGTACATTACTATCCCACGAAAGACGCAACGCGTGGACCACCAAGTGGAGGACAGATTTTAATAACACTAAAGCGCAAGTTACAACGGCCTTATCTTATTTATCTGCACAGAGGACACTGCACTTGCTGTGATTCGGAAGTTATTAATCTTGCCCAATATAGAGACATATTTCAGCAAATGTAATTTTTAGATTCATTTAGACTTAAGTTTTACTTTACTTATAGAATTTTTACTTTACTTACAGAACGTAAAAGTCAACTGAAGTCTTTCTCTATAAAAAAAATTGAATTCGCTGTTTAAAAGATTGACGTAATCATGATAAAAATCTATCGTGATAACATCCGTGATGGCAAAAACCCTATAATAGTAGTCAGTTATCGCTTAATCCGACGTTATAGGTTCATTTCCTGTCTAGAATTAAACTTCATGTGACTATAGAAATAAATAGATTTGTGTAATGTACGCCTATAATCCCCAAAGAGGTAGGCAGATGACTATAGTCCACACCCACGTTTCAGTCAAGACTCCAAACCACTACTAAAAAATCCGCGTTAAAAAAATCGATTAGTGCCCGATCCGGGATTTGAACCCAGGATCTCTCGATCGACAGTCGCTCTTCTAACCAATACGACCAACGAGGCAGTCAGAGGCTTTTAGGCAGAGGATAATTATCTGTATTTAGAAATATATACTTTATAAAGCTTAAATAACGACGTGTGACTGATTTTAAGATATTATTATTTGCAGAATTATATCAATACATATGTACAAAAATGTATTAAAGGACGCTATGAGAAAGACAAAGAACTCCTTGTATTCTAAAAGCAAAAATGTAATTCAGCTCAGACATTCTAATACATGTACGTAGATACAACAGATAACCGAAAATTTTTCGTACAGAAACGTTGAATGAATGAAGGAACGCGAACGATAGGCAAAGTAACGACGCAGACCTTTCAAAGTGAACGGTGTACTGGAGTCCGGACGAACCCTCTCCCTATCTGCCGATATTACGTTGAAATTTAAGTAAGCTCCTTCATTAGGACGCGGATAAAGAAATTTTTATTGGACGGATAAAGAGTAAATTACTTAATCAGGACATGATGTAATGTGTTATCAGCTGTAAATAAATTATTATCGACATAGCTGTATGAAGGGGCATCAATGTAGAAGCACTTCAGACATTGTGCTCTCCGTAAGGTGGTTGTTATATTTGCATATAAATTCTCTTTATAATCTGTAGCATTATAACATTACGAATGTATAATATTTTGTAAGTGTACCAACCTTTGTAAATTATTAGAATGGTATAAAAAAGTGTTAAAGACAATTATTTTTTTATTGTTCGTCCAGTTCACTGCATTACTGCACTGTAATGCAGTGATAGTTCCACTCGATCTAACATTCTTTCATTTTGATTTTCATCTTTTCAACAATAAATAATATTGCGAACCGCACTATATGTTTTTGCTACAATAGAAAAAGAATTGAAACTACACATCGAAGTTTCTAATTCTAAGTAATTTTCATTAAAAACCTGTGTATAATTTTACATTTATCAATTTACAACCCAAATGCACAATACACTTAATAACAAAACCTACGAACTTACGAACATTTATCACCGGTTATTGTAGACGTATTGAAAAAAAAGTAGCAGCATTCAATTCGTCTCTCTTGTCTATGACACTTTACTCATTGGTCCACTTTTTTCTTTAACTGTAATGTAATAACTAATAAAATCAAAATTGACAATATGATAAAACCATTTCTTGTAAGCCATCTATATAGCATTTTAAACGCTCTAATGTATAAAAACAGATTTTTCTACATATACATATTTTGAAAGTAATTTTTATCTATTTTCAACCTTAAAACCTTACCGACACGACGTTATTGTACTGTAAAATGGAACTAATTTCCATCCAACCAGCCAGACGTCCATGGCGATGTATACATCAGCCATGGACGTCCACTGTTAGACCTCCGCTAATTATTACTACACAACTCCAAGACTTTCCGAATCCAGCCGTATCCCAAACCCTGTGTTTGGTAGTTACAACATTCATTTCACACCATCCAAATATACACACGAAGTTTGATACTCTATGAAGAGCGATTTACCAATGCGATAGGCGAAATAACGTAAAGCCGGCAAACTAAATGTCTCCAGAATATCCGAACGAATACAGCCCCGCGCTATCTGTTGCCATTACACGTAAACGAACGCGAGGCAGCTAATCTGCGCTAATTGTGCCGCTCTACGATTTTAAAAAATATAGCGGGAATTCGACTTTTGACTTACGACAGGATTTAAAGTAAAAATTTAAATAGAATACCTCTTAATTTTAAGTAGACTGCCTCGTTGGTCGTGTTTGTTGCAAGCGCGACTGCCGATCAAGAGTTCTTAGGTTCAAATCCCAGTTAGGGGACTGTGGAATTTTCTAACCGACATTTTCTAGTAGTGGCTCGGAGTCTGGATATGTGCCATAGGGTTACCGCCTATTCTGTAATGAGACGTAAACGTAACTGGTGTAACAAGAGAGTGTACTTTACTCTCCTGTCCACCTCTTCGAGAAACACAGACATAATGTTACGTTTGTTACGTTTTTAATAGAATGACTATTTATTTAAACTTACACATATTTTTGATCACTGTTACACACGGATATCCTCTCAAAATATGAAACATATAGTCATAGGCCATAGTCTGCCACACTGGTCAAACAGGGTTACTATAACATTGGCAGACTTGGCTATAACGTATGTATAAAAAATTAAAAAGACAATCCACAGACCAAACCAAACATAAGATTAGGCGTGTCACAGATAAAACTAGCTAAATTAATTATGAAATAACACGATAAGCCATGTTTATGGCTATTTAACAAAGTAAGCAAAGTGAATGTCCCCAAAACAACCGAGGGAGTTCTGCCCGCTATCTGCTGTCATTATGCTTACATTTCAGCGGCGGTGGCACAGCTGTGGAGTTAATTTGTTAAGTAAGGATAAAGATAAAAACGATAACTTTTTGTGGGTACTCTATAAAAACTTTAATATTGATTGCAATCCTCTTAAACTCCATTTTTTTCCAGTCGGTAGTTTTCGAAACCGGCGTTCGTATATAGAAGAAGTGACGAATGTAGAAGAAGTACGTCAGGTCCATAAAGATCTGTATTCTGTGTCTCCCCGTTAAAGACCTGGCATAAAGATATAATAAAGAATGAAATAATCATTTACGTTTATTAAATTTGCGGACGACTTGGATCATATTAAACTTAGCAGCCCACACAGCATGGAAACTATTGAAATAATATATCTAATATAAAAACATTACGGAAAATCCAAAAAATACTAAGTTCTTACTAATATACATTTGATTTTGTAAGAAATGCTTAGATAAGGGAAATTTTGTTTATTGAAACGAAACGAAAAATTTCATATAATCCTCTTCAATCCCCGTGTGATTCCATCGTCAGACAAGGACCCAGATTTAAACTGTCTACATAATAAGACTTTATGCCACAATCTAGCAGCACGTTCACCAACTGCGAGGTGGCATATATCTAAACTCATACACAATGAAGGACTGAAGGTGACATAAGTGTTGTCATTCAAATTTATAATGAATTTTGTTTACGAACTATATTAGTTCCTGAGGACACGTGCATGTAACACATACCTATAAATCATCTAAGCTTGGAACAGTCGCGCAATATTGATCAACACAAACAAAACAAGTTGATCGAAGAAATCATGAAAAAAGCAATTTAACTAACACGGGGGTTCCCAAACTTTTTTTTCTCATGGACCCCTTTCAAAATTTACCTGATTTCGGTGGACCCTATGCTGCAAATTTCTACTATTTTACTAAACTCGTTAAAAATTTGAATATTAAAAACAATGTACATATACTCACAATTGGGGTAGGCAGACAATGGATTTTCATTGAAAATGAAAATAGAACATTTTTTTTGTATTTAATACAATAATATTACAGACTTATTCAAATTAAAATATAAAATTAATAACGTAAGACATAATGAAAACCAAGAATTTTAAAAAAAAATCTTTAATTTTAATGGGAGGGATGAACTTGATAAATTACCAATATTTGGCTTTAATTTGGTTAGGAATAATCGCAAATCTCCCCGTTATGTGATGTTCGATCTGCTTTTTTTTCGTTAATAGGTTTGTAACGACACTAAAACTTTTGTCTACAAGATATGACGAAGGAAACGCTATCAAAAGCTTTCCCGCAATTTTCCACAGTCCAGGATATTTTTCGGGTATTTCTGCCTGCAGCCAAAACCCTCATGCCATGACCCTCATGACTCCCCTCACCCCTGGATCCGCCCTTGGCTCGAGTAGCTCCTCTTATAATGTCACGTTTGCCACTTCTGCTTGATCAAATGGACACATGTTTTCTCGACGCGCCTGTGTACCCCTGGGGGTCCACCTGGACCACTTTGGGAACCTGTGTCCTAACATGTAGTTTATAAAGGCTTTAAACTATTCAAACAACAGATAATTTACACTCAACTATTTTACTAATCAAATTCTGACACACTTAAGTAGAACACATTATTTATGTTACACATTACAATAAAACAATGTTTCTAATAAGATAATTTTGGGGCCCAGGAGTGTCCGGACGGTTATGTGCCGATGTAATACACTTTAAAAATCTAATATAAAGTCTCCCCCCCTTTCCATATAAGAGGACGTAAACGCGACTGGTGAAACGTGGTAAGTATACTACACTCCTCTGCCTACTTCTTCGGCAATAACAAGCATAACTACATGCACAACTAACAAGTCACTTTAATTAAAAATAATAATCTGCACGAATGAGCAAAAATGCAGACAGCATGCACAATTTCCCGCCAACTACCTTGAACAGGACTTCGGCAACTGAACTGTCAATGTCAATTGAATCATTGTAAGTGGTTAATGAGACTATTCGTTTCAATAAATTGGTAACAAGACTGCATGAATAAGGTCTTTTATTGTACCATTGTATACTCAAACTGAATCTTAGATGTGCTGTTGCTGATAAGGACGAAGATTGGCGCCTCGAATATTCACGCAGGCCTTAGAATACCCCGCAAAACAAAATACAAATTGTTATCACAACGTTTACTTTACGATAAAAAGAAAATTAGAATAGGAATACCCCGGGTGAATCATTGTCCACTTTGTTAACCTCTAATTTTTACATCTCTAATTGTTAACATCTAATTTTTACATATCAATCCTATATTTCCCCGAAGTGGTAGACAGAGGAGTGTAGTACAGTCCCGCATTTCATAAGTATACGTCCCTGGATTAGAGGGCGAGCCTATCGTCCTACACCGACCACAAATCCAAACTTTGTGCTCTACTACTGAGAATTACATACAAGTTAGAAAACTCAGTAATTGTTTGCCCGACCCGACAATCGAACCCAAGACCTAGTAATCACTGTTTCTAAGGACTACCTACAAAAAAAAATTAAACACGCTACTTACATTTGTCAGTTCATCATGTAGATAAATTAAGATGCTATTGAAAACTGAAATGGTCAACATATTGAAGCTAAATTAAAATAATTTATTTCGTCATAAGGCCCAATACGCACATTTAATATAAAAATAAATATATAAATACTATTATAGGTTTTGTTATTACTGTTACAGCACATAGGGTATCAAGCTCAATTTTAGAAATCAAAGTCAACTTCCCCTGTCTGTGGTGCATCTTGTTATACAACAGGTGCAGCCTGGCTAAGCCCGGCTACTTGCCCTGGCCAGCGACGGGCAGCAGCGAAGGCGGTGCTGTGAGAAGTTGTACTCTGAGATCCGCAACTCACTTTGCGAGCGTGCGACTTATGCGCAAAAATCCCTTCATAAACATGCGCAGATGGCGCTCATTGTGGAAGGTCACTGTCCAGCAGCAGAGTGAGACAGAATGATTACGAGATTATTATTTATATTGCCTTCATACACCCCAAAAGTGTGTTATGCTGAGACAAAAACACAACAGAAAAACTCCATGGTCAAAAGAACTAAAACAGTTTCATGCCTCTGAATTTTTCATATAAGCATATTCACACTCATACACATATCCTCAATACCCCACACTTGCTTAATAAAACTCAAATGGAATTGACTGATATATTTTTTTATGCCAAATTCCAACTGTGTAAACAATTTTATCAATCTAAATCTATTTTATACAGACATACAATATTATAAATGTTTAATAAGTAAATTAAAACACCCACATTACAATGACTATGGATTGGAACAATATTGTTTTCATGCTCCATTGGAGCATTGATTAGTGAACCTGACCATTGAGTAGGGGGTTTTGAACTTGCTCCCCATCCAGGACAAATGTTTTCCAGGACCCAGGATAATATCTATTCCAAGTTTGTTTCTAAAGTGATCAATATTAGTATACTTCTAGATGTTTCCATTTAATTTAAAGTTGTCTTTGTAAATTCATATATTTCTATGTAGAAAACCCATCAGGTCTGTAAAGAAAAAGATAAATAGCACTTGGTGGTCTCCGCCTAGCCTGTAGGAGAACTGGTGTGATGAAATAATGATAATATAATGGCTGGCAAAATTTAATTTACCTGTAAGTTAGGTACATGCATAATGTAAGAAAAATTTAAATCATATAATTAAAATTTTGGGACATATTCACATCCACACAAGAATCTGACACCATAGTAGGTAAACCTGTTATTCACCTAAATGCATTTTTATACATAGACCCAGAACTAAAACCTGTGCTCATCACACTAGTCTTTGTCTTGGGTGGAACTTGAATCCATGATCCTCGACCCAGGAGTTAGACTCATTAACCACTCTGATGATGGATCAGGCAACTTGATGTATTAATATAATTCAATATTTTTATTTACTCTAATTAGTAAAACACTGAAGGAAAGAAAAGCACAGGAAAGTTGCTAATAAAGTGGTAATGATTACACCAGGAAAATTCTTAATTTTTTTTACACCTTTTACACCTTTTATTTGCGTTAAACATATTAGCAAATTCAAACATATTCTACTGGTCCATTCTACCACTTTTGTTCTTGCATTACCTTTATTTACTAGTGAAATAATAATTAAACAAGATTATTCACATCCACTATTGACTTTCATCCACACTCTGTCTGAAGCTGTCATGTTGCTCATATGACAAGTTCTGATTTATGTTGAAATGACTCAAGCATAAGAATAAATATCAGTTTTTTACATGTTCTATTTGGTTTTCGCTTTCTGCACCCTGTAATATTATATATCCCATGGAATAAGAGGCAGAACTACTGCCATATATTATAACATGTCAGATGAAACACTGTAACAGATGGAGTACTATACTCCACTGCCTACCTCTTCAGGAAAATACAAGTATTATGTCATATATTTTTCACATTATCCATTCAAGGATTGAGTCTTGAAGAATGTGACATCTCAAATGAGATTAAAACTCTTACAACAATGGGACCTGAGAAAGATATTGTTACCAACCAATGAGCATTTCCAAAAAGAATATGGGAAAATTCCAGTATCACCCATACATGGCACCATATTTGAATAATATGGCCTGGATGGCAGAGTTAAAAGAGCAGCAAGTACATGAGGCACTCCTCAAGAAATTATTGTAACCCATGGACATCTAACATAGACAAGAGTTGAACCAAACCAGAACAATGTAGGACACTATTTTGTAGGACACTACAGAATTGGATAATATATGCTTCACAAAATTTTTGAACCCATACTGACATCAAAACAAATATGGATCACAAAACTAGTTTGTTTTCTGGCACAAGCCTCCGAAATCGCAGTAATAAATTCATAAAGACAGACGATTTAATTATATCGTTCGTTATTCAGTAGCTATAAACATAAAGATTTTGTGCATTAGGTACACATTGATAAACACGATAACGATTCATTTATTTATAATTGGGTAATCATAGTCACTGATAAACTTTATTTTCAACAATTTAACTGTTATAGTCCTACATCCAATCCTGAACCCAGAAAAAAGAGACATGTAATTTTAAAATTCGAACATAAGAAAGAACAAGATGTAAAATAGTGACGCCAATCAATAATAGTAGTCGACGAATTGGGCCAAATTTGCAGAACAAAAGAATCAATATCACAAAATTTATAGAATCGGGTAAAAACACAGCGCAACGACTTAAAACCACGTGGAGCGCCAAGGTCGAATTTATGTTTTCAACTTGTCAAGCGCGGCGTGTGATAAATTAATTCCACGGGCTGTTATCGCTCAAACAATTCGCGTATAATCGACTTTATACACTTTACAATAAGGTTGATTTTCTCTTGCGCACTGTACACACGCATAGTCGCCAACCCAGGCAATATATCTTAGGCCGTATACTGCCCGTGACAGTTCGTAAACAAACTGGAGCTACCGCAACAAAGAGAGACGGTCATTTTTTTCAATAAATAACACATGCGAACACTTTCTTGCCATTGAGGATTTACGTATAATCTATTCAATACACAATCCTATCAATAAGTAAGCACATATTATGATATATTGCACGAATTAACTCACAAATTAGGCAGACTTACCAGAAAAACAAGACGATGCTATACGTAGCGCGGACTCATCTGTAATACGTCTTGCACATATCGATCACAGTCTTGCAGTCTTCAAAAACACCAAGTAAAAAAAGGAAAGAGGTTAGCACCAAAAAACCGAGCCGATCCTGTCTATCACTTGTCACGATTATTCATTCGGCTTTAATCATTAAATCATAAATTACTACACTGTATACTGTATATGAAATAAGGTGTTACGTTTTGTAAATCACAATCAAAATAAAAATAATCTAGCAGACGCTCTGTCGACGATCGCGCCACTGTCTGTCTGCTGTGCTGTCAATATTCGTCAAAACGAAAATGGCGACACCCTCGACAGAATACGATCAGCGCTAGCCTGCTCTTTCGACCCATCTCACTCTAATTCATATGATAGACAAGGATGGGCGCCCGACGTGTTGTCTTTAACCCGACCGAACTGATTTGTGATGTCACGCCCAGCGGCGTAACGTTTTGCGTAATTACACTCACACGTTGAGTTGTAAACTCGTTTTAATAATATTAATTTACGACCGTTTCGTATTATGAGGTCAACGAATGAAAGTGTCGGTCATAGCGTGGATTAATTATAGTGCAATTCTCATGTTATTTAGGGTAATACGTCTTTGCGCATGTTAGGCCCGTCCCACCACTCAATATCTGTCGGAAAAGCGCCTCCTACTTCTTATTTTATACAGTATTTTTTTCAGATATACGTCTCAACTCCACTGCATTAATTCGACGTTCCCGTGCAGTCGCAATGCAGTTTGATTAATAATGAAGATACTTTTAATAGAAGCTTTTTTTAAGGCCCTCTCATTATTAATTAGTAAAAATTAAAGAGATGTCACATTCAATTTATGTAGTTTCTTAAAAATTCTTATTTATACTTTCAGGTATTAAAGGTTTGAACTGAATTTATTCAGTATTCAATCTCATAGATTTATTATAATCCTGTCAGACCTCTCGAACGGCAGTCCACTTGCAACCAACACGATTAATCAGACACTTCAGAGAGTCAATTTGTGTAAATGTACATTTTTAATTATTGTTTCATTTTTAAGGTGGTAATTAAACAATACAGTTACTTTATGCTTCTGTACAAACAGTATATTTAAGTGACGTAGAAATGAAATTAAAAATAAGTAATATCTAAATTTCAATGGAGTCCAAAGAATAAAACAATCATACTAGCAAGTAGCAAAGCCGTAATACTAGCATTGTATCGTTAATCAGTTTTCTACTTGTGTTACCATGTTTCCAACACAAACCTTTTAGAAAAGTGATACCAAAATCGATGTCGACATGATTATACTTTTACTTTCAATTTTCAATCTTCGTGCAGTTAATACTATAAATAAATAAATATGTACTGTAACTAAATAACTATACTATATTTATAGCCCTGAATTCTAATTAGACATATTAATCGATGTTGCCATAGAATTTTTTCTTTGAAAAATTATTGAGCTCCTAATTTGTTCATTAATATAAGGATGGAATTTATTATAAACGTTTTGGCACACTTCATTCACGAATATGTTATAATGAAAGCAATAATATATAAATAGTACGGATGTCTAAAATTCCATCTAATTTCTTTTATGTAAACACTGAGTTCAATTTCCGTCCGTTTTTCTTTGAATTGTTCGTATACTTCGTATTCGTATTACAAAAGCAGTTGGTCAAGTAGAATAAGTTACGGATTTTCTAAAAATTGTTAATTTATTTTGAATATTCGTTCTAATAATGTCGGGAAGAAGCTCGAGATTATCGTTATACAAAAATGCTGGACTAGGGACGACCGTAAGTTCGAAATTTAAGCACGTGTTTAATTTTTCTTTGTATCCCGGTGTATTTTTAAGTATTTTGGTATTAACTTTACAATGTATCGTTTTCTATAATAATGCAGAATAAATTCGTTATCGTGTAGAAATTAATATATTAAAAATAACAGATCATTTTAGTTAGGCAAATTTTTTTTTATTTACCTTCACGGTTTATTTTATGTCCGTGAAGATTCTGTTCGTAACTAGAACATATCCTAGTTATTAAATGTAAACTTAAAAAAATCCTAGCTATTACGTTGAGTATTCAACTACTCAGATAAGTTGAAATGGATCTTTGGAGCTCATTTGATTTGGTAAAAGAGTTGATTGTGATGATTACAGGATTTGCGTCGTAAGCGCGCAGAGCTAAGCGTATCACTTAGGAAGGAGGCCCGCGTAGACCAGCTTCTTAAAAGACGAGCTCTGTCGCCCCCGCACACCAGTGAAGAGGCCGAATGTAACAATGAAAAGGAGTACACGCCGACTGATATCGTGGAAGGTATAACAAAAAATGTAAATCGTGTAAATGTAAATGTAATATCGTGGAAGGTATAACAACTTTAATTTTGATTTTCCAATTTTTTAATATTTTGCGCGTTAGCTTTGAATAGCTCGCAACAACGCTCTTTTACGAAACATTACGTGGAAAATGTATCAATTAGAACGTATATGTTACTCTATCCATTTATTTTCATGGAAGCAGCGAAATGGTAACTGATTACATATTTTTAAAAAGAGGCAAACAAGCTGCCTGATGGTGAGAGGCAACCATCATTTATAGACATTAGCAGTGGTCTAAGCATTTCTACATATTACACAGCACTGTGTAATTCCTCATATTGCTTACCAATATCTTGTTTCCTATTTATTGGCACAATAATAATAATAATATCTCAGGACATCTCCACTATCTTGGTAAATTGAGTGTACTACACTCTTCTGCTAACTTCCGGGATTAAAGGTGTGATGTCACATTTTTTTTTTATCTTGATACTGCTAAGGCCTAACATAGAACACTATTTACATCCCACAGTGTGTGTCAGTTTTGCTTCCAACAATCGTAGATCTGTTATGTACTCTGTTAACTTTTCTTCTGTATTATTTATTCCTCAGGTCTCAAATCATCTGACTTGGCCATCAAGACTGCAGCGGCCCGCACTGCCCGTCGGATGCTGTCTAAGGAACAAAATCCACCCATCACTGACATGGTCAATGCTGGCATCATTAAACCGCTGGTCAAAGCTCTAAGCAGGGATGACTGGTATGTTTCCAAGACTTGTGTAATACTATTTTTATAATAATTCCTTTACCCTTACCACATTATAATTTAAATTGTCATATCTTATTTATTTATTCCCACCCACGCCACAAAGGAAACAGTGAGAGCCAAGCTCCATAATTACCAACCTGAATGCCCTGTGGGGATTATGGGTAAAATTCCCTCAGGGTTGGGCTATTTCCAGCAGTTGACTTACACTGTTTACAATAATTATTATACAACAGTGAAATTTGTAGGACAGCAGGCATGTGTCATGTGAAACGAATTGGATTATTCTGTTGTGTTTAATCTCCCTATTTGTTTTAGTAAATTAATAATTTGGAAGTACAATATTTTTAGCAAATTTCCACCTTAAGAGTTGTCTATAATGCTCTCTGCTATATTTAGCGATCAATACTTTCCCCGGTGTGGTAGATTGTGCTTAACCCATCTCAGTGCAACAGATAACTGTTGTGCATCAGAGGAACAATAGAAAGCTGAATAGCAATATTTGATTACAGCCAAGACCTCCAGTTTGAAGCAGCTTGGGCACTCACCAACATAGCATCAGGCACTCACGAGAACACTATGGCAGTTGTTGATGTAAGTACTTGTAACTATTTTGTTTCTTTTATTTTCATGTTACACCTTGAATTAAAATGTGTGTACTAGGCGACATGTAACACCTATTAGTTTTCTCTCCCCGTCGACCTTGAGTGATAAAGTAACATTAAATTAATGGGTTTGATGGAAGATTCTCAAGTTGCTTCCTGACTTGGCATCTATTAAAGTAATTATTTAGATGTATGATCTGGATTGGAATATTTATGTATTTGTCGTAATGTATGTCCTTTTACTATTTCTATGGCTCTATTACTGATCTAGCGTGGGCCTTAAAATATCCAGTTTTTCAGTGATTACCAGTGAGAAATAATGTTCATGATTCAGAGGGAGTATTATCTTCTTTATAAAAACTTATACGGAAAAATTAACATTGCAGGCTAATGCAATCCCACCACTGGTGTCACTGTTAGGCCGGGGTGGAGTGGTCGGTGAGCAAAGCGCCTGGGCACTTGGCAACATCGCAGGTGATGGTGCATTTGAAAGAGATGCGGTCCTAGAACAAGGAGCTCTGCCCGCCTTGCTGCCTATGCTAACCCCAGGGACACCGTCCAGCCAGATGAGGACTGCTGTGTGGACTTACAGTAATTTTTGCAGGTACATTACATTTCATTTAAGCTGTGATCAGAAATGATATCAAGCAGACCCGAAATGCAGTCAGCCAAATTTTCAGTAAAGGATGATGTCTTATTTTTGTATCCTATTTGGATTATAAGGTGATACTCTCTAATTAAATTATTATAAGAAAAACTAGTTTGAAATGTAAAAATTTCAGTCTACAGTTAATGTAGTCCTTATCTAAAGTAGTAGTGACAAATATGGTAATGTCCAGACAAAATCATTTCCATAAAATCCTGAAAATGAATAAAACCTAAAACAGAAAAATAAAAAACGAATAGTTGTGAAATGGCCTTGAACATTTAAATATATGAAATCCAATATGCTTTTTTGTCACTGTTATAGCCAGCAATTTGCTTACAATTACCTAATATTAGTGACAATAGGCATAAGAAAATAAATACTCCTTTTGTCTATTGCAGGAATAAGAACCCACTGGTAAAGTTTGAACATGTGGCACCAGCCTTGCCTTTCATATCAGATCTGTTACAGTCCACTGATCAAGATGTACTAGGTTGGTATATGGAATTTTTACTGTACTAAAAATGTATAATAAATATAAGAATGATATTTATTAAAAATTATATTTATTAAAGACTGCCTCGTTGGTCATGTTGGTTGCAAGTGTGACTGCCAAACGGGAGGTCCTGGGTTCGATTCCCGTTCGAGCACTACAAAATTTTCTAATTTAGATTTTCTAGTAGTGGCGCGGAGTCTGGATAAGTGCCCGGTATATGGCAATAGGCTCACCACCTATTCCATCGTGGGACTTAAAAGTAACTGGTG
>DWFO01001687.1:0-15193 GCA_018246595.1 Mimoniades nurscia nurscia | reverse complement strand
TAAAAGTAACTGGTGAAACGTGGGAATGTGCTACATTCCTCTGCCTACCTCTTCGGGGATTACAGGCGTGAAGTTACAGTAGGTAGCCAAATTATTAAACATACACACATTTTTTGTATTTTTTCTACGAATTATTTTTTGTATTGTATTGAATCTTATATTTATAATGTATTTTTATATGAAAGAGTGTATGTTTGAGAACCTAAAACTATAAGTAAATAAAAATAAAATATTTGCGTGATGTTACGTTTTTATTTATTTTAATATTTATAGTAATATTTCATATAAACGACATTATAAATATAAGATTGAATATGATACAAAAAATAATTCGAAGTTCAAAATACAAAAAAAATGTGTGTAGGGACACACACATAAAATTATTAGGGAATAATTTTGCCACCTACTAAAGGTTTCACAACTTTTAAACAACAGAAAGATATTTGAGCGGTTTACATATCTCAATTGGAACTCAAGGGCACTCGTAGCGCAAAGCGCGGACAGTAACAAGAACGATTGTGTAAATACGTATATAGCTGCAATGTTTATAAGAAACTGAAATATCCTAGAATTTATAGACTTACTTCCTTCCGCATCGATGATTACATGTATCTACATTTTTTTATGTAGGTACAGCATTCTACATTCAATTTTAATTTACTTACTCGTATATGTATATTTTGAACTAACGAAACGTAATTAGAGTGAATTATTCAAATTTGCTAATAGATGTTTGCCTCCACGTTACTTTTTACATATGTACATATACTTATATACAACATTCTACATTCACTATTAATTATGTTTTGTTATATTAAGTAGCGAATTGTATGTAATATTCCTCAACATCGTAACATTGTCCGTTATTATTTCTTTATTCGGACACTAATCTATTTTTTACAGAATCGTAATCGTTGTAATTACCCATGTAAATCTTTATTCTATAAAACATAATACACAATATATGAACATAATACGTAGGTATATGTGGTATTTCTGTTTAAAAGTATTACCTATTATTTTTAAACATAAATTATTGTATCAAAAGAAGACAACAGACGATAACAGTGATATCGTAACTTGTATCGCTAGAGCGTATTGCGTGATTAAATGTTATCTTTGTTTAACTGCTTCCATTGTTAGAAAATTACTGTGCGTGGTTCCACTTAACAACATCCTGACGAGAGGGTACATCTGTACGTCGCTACGCGCAATTTCCACTCCTCAAAGCCAACGCGCAGTGCCCATCGCTAATTGCATATTACACTTCGAAACATTGAAGTCTAATCGAAGTGTAATCGTCAATTAAAAACTTTGAAACGGCAACCGCAAAATGTAGCCATAAAACGTCCAAGTTCGTTCACCGGTATATTGAAGTTTCTAAGCTTATTATGAAGTATCAATTTTAAAATGCATACCAGTATGTAATTGTCTTGTCTTATTATGAATCATTGTATGACAGCTAATAATTAAATTACCCATATTCCTAGAGTTTTCCAGTAGCGCAGTATAGGCCATCGTCTGTCTGTCTGTACTGTTGTGTTTGTCATTTAATGCACCATTATTCATAAACACCTCTAAATATGTAGCAATCTTCGTTATTCCTCTTGTATCCTTAATAGAACGTAGGGCATTATGCCCAAACATATATTGACGTATAAAAGGCTAACATTCTGTACCTATACCTCGTCACCATTTCAACATGCTTGTGTGCTTAAACGACTATTAAGTCAAACGATGGCAGGTATATCAACTGAATAGACGGAATAGCTTAGATTAATAGACACAGATAACACCACATCTCTCGCACAATGTATAGCTGTTTACGTAAAAGGCTGTTTAGGGAATGAACTTTATTGTGCGACAATAATTCGCAACGTAAAATGTATATTAAGTACATCCATACATTTAGTAATGTAGACTGTCATGTTTTAAAGTGTTATATCTTCTAACATAATATTAGAAAATGATTGTTCATGTTACTTAAGACTTAATATTATTGACACAGTATATATGACCTAATAATTGCTTTTAGTGCGTTTGATATATTAACTTTAATAATATTTACCAATTTTTACATGGCTAAGCGTATTTTACGCAAACATTTCAAATAAAAGCCGTTTTTTGCATATGAATGACGAGGAAATTATTTTCTCTGACTACAGGACAGCGAAAATTTATCTGAAATTATCAATTCCTACAATGTTTTAGTTATCACACTTCACTTATAAATAACATTTGAATTCCCAAAATTAAGGTCCTCATTTTATACTTAAGTAACTATTCAAATTGATCACCTATGTTTGTTTAACATTTTCGCTGTTGTGAAACGTGAAATCGTTGCTACTTTAAATTCAATGACCATTGCGTTTCGGTTCTACACAATATAACTTAATTTTAACGACAGTATTACATTTCAAAGAAAGCTATTTACTACATAAAAAAAAATTAACACACAGAAATACAAATCACTTAAATGTTATGTGGCATTGATGAATGCAACGCGTTTTCACGAAATTCGTTTTATTTACAAAATTATAAGTTTTTATTAACGAATTACTTTCCCAACCAGGCGAAACTCCGTAAAATGGTCGACGAGCAGGTGTCAGTGGGCGCTCGGGTCGAAGTGGATTCCGAGCCCGAACCTGCCGATCCTCTCATCACACCGGCCACATCCGCACTAGAGCGGCCCGAACTGGACCCGCGGCCCGTTCCGCCAGAACGAAGACTCCTCATTAGCACTCTCGACAAGCCGCGCCATGGCTCCCTAAACGGGGACAAAGAGGGAACATTGAATAGAGCTCGCTTGTCTGTTAGAAACGGGAAAGATAATCCTTTCATAGGTTGGTACCTCTAATGAATGTACTCATTACTGATAGTGCGAATTTCGTTCTGCAAATGTTATTTCGGCACCTGATCAATTATTCCACTCAGCAGATGACGACAATAAGGAGAACCAGGCAAACGGGAAGCTCGACTCGCCAATGAAATGGTCCACGCAGAACGGGAGCGACAGCGGGACGTACGCTGAAATCGGCAATGGTGGTGCCAGCAACACTAGTGACCGAAACGTACTGGACCCAGCGGACAGCTCCGAGGAAGAGGTGCCTCTGCCAGAGGCCACGTCTCCAGGAAGAAGTAGCGAGGGGCCCGAACCGCGGGCCGATATTACAGCGACTCTTGATGGTAAGAACGTCAATGTCTATGATGTTTTACTTATTATATTAGGAAGCGTCAAGCGGTTCTGTTATTTATAGTTTATAAATAACTATTTTTCGTTTTAAAATAATAAATATTAAAAGCAGTTATGGAACACGGACACTTTCTGTCGAAATATTATAGTCTTTTTCAGTTGGTTTCAAACTACTGGGCTACTTTATTGACGAACAAACTAAAATTTTGAATTATAATATTTTTTTCACGTCAACTTAACATTTCAGTGACATCTGACTCATACAAAAATGAAAACGTTTCCAATTCTTGCGAACTGACCTTTAATATTGAATGTAGACCCTTGTAAATGAGGCTCCGTAGACCTTTCAAAGCTACAACAATCGTTTTAGGAAAGAGCAGACTATGTAAAACATGAAAGGATCACTTGATTTTTTTTTATGGTTAGTTACAATAAAATAAATAAACGTGTTTGAAATATGAAAGAAATTTCTACGCAAATGTGATATAATAACACGGTCTTGTTAAATCTATTAATACGTTAAATAAATAAAACTTCCAATATTTTTTGTTATAACCTTTATATTTGAATATGCCTATATCTGGAACTATTACAATTACATTACCCAATTGATAAAACCATTTGGTAATACGAAACAGTTTATGCCCGGAATTGTGCCCGGTTTGTGGTAATAGGTTCACCCTTTATTCCATAGTGGGACGTTGAGTTTATCCCCTGGATCGTGGTAGTGTGTTACATTTTATAAACCGTTTTAATAAATTCCTTTAGGTATATAAATAGTTATTAGAACAAACTAAGTATGGATATAAAAGTAATATAGTACATCATTGACGACGGCGCGGGAAGAATCTAACTAACAAACTAATTCGAAGTTTCTTGTTCATCGGACAGTTGGGAATTATTAAATAGTTCCTAGCAATGTCACAACGTAAATTTGGAATTTGAAATTTCTCGTGGCATATTTCGAACATATTTTGGATTTATATGAATGAATTTCAGTATGAATGAGTAATGAAATATAATGCTGAATACATTTTATTAGATAAAATGTATTCAGTAACAGTAATCAATAAAAAATAAAGCGAGCCAACCGTCGTAAATGTACAATGACATAATTACACGTTTTGTAATACATATTTATCTACTTATAACTCATCTATTAGACTCATGTAAATCGATGTGTAAAATTTTTAGACAATTTGTTTACAAACTATTTTTGAAGCCAGTTTGTCAGCTATATATTTTTTATTTTAATGACAACAAATATAATTTTTCAAAGCGAAAGTAACATTTTAAATGTGATAAATCTGTACTTAAAACTTTCTATAAAAGATAGAATATTTTCTAAAATGTCCACCTAATACAAAAGGGTTTATTAAAATTTTGCTATAATCTATTATTAAACCGTTACAAAGGTTGTCCTACAATAAGTTTCAAGAACACAAAGGGTTTCAAAGTTAAATGCGCATATGACGCCACCTTCCGGCATATGCTCATTTGCGTAACTCTAAGTTGCCAAGAAGTAAATACTTTAAATTAATATTATTATCAATAAATAGTTTTTGTATGTCAAGATTGTACGGACATAAAGATATTACGGATTCGACACGCTCTGCCTACCGCACAGGGAACCGTGAGGATTTAAAAATAATAATCTCTTTATATAATAGGTATATGATTGTATTGTCCCTTGTGCTGTTGATAAATGTCGAAAAATTTAATAAGTCGCACATGACGCGTCACAACAGGTATAAAGTACGAATATTAGTGATAAAGAAATCTTAGAATTAATTTTACGAGTATCCTCCAGACGGAGCACCGCCCTTAGCATAATGAGGGCACTTTGGGGAATTAATGAATTTCCGTAACTGGAAGCCGGCGAAATTCAAAATAAACATTATTATAACATTACTAGGCCAAGTCCGTTGGAGATCATTCATAAATTACGTCACACGAATTTCATGATTTTTGCCCCGCGCCCGCAACATCCTTGTCACAGCTAGTCACACTTGTGAGATTCCCCTACTAGTGTGACGTCACATATTCTGTTATTTTACACCTAGAAAATTATTAAATTTAAACAGATTTCCGATAGTATTTTTATTTTCGTATAATTTATATTTCCATAAACTTAATAAACTTAGATAGGTACATTTATTGTATTTTGATATGTGACGGCACGAAATTTAGGACCGGCCCCGCTGCTTCTCACACAATGTCACACTTCGTGAACCCCTCCCCCCCTGACACCTCTCGGGGTAGGCATAGACCACCGATTACCAAATATCTCTATCATTACTGCCATGCTTATTCTGTATTCGTCACATTTTTAATACACTTTAATCAGTTTAATCCGTTATACATATATGTATATTGCATTTGTTGCTTCGAATCTATAGTATGCTAATTAGAGGAATCAAGCAGTCGGCTAGTATGGAAGGAAAGCTTCTTGCTTTTGTAGACGAGTGAATTATTATGCAACAACATTTATACCCTGACGACTATCAAGCTTCCTCGGGGAACGTACTCATTGCTCGAACAGCACGCCTCACTTGCTTTGAAACTTTCATTAATTTCATTTGGTTCGCTTTTCGCTGCTACCTAGAAATTTATACACATAAATAATAATAATTTGTTATGTAACGTCTACTGTTTTAAGCTTCCATTTTCAGTGGTAAATCTTAATTTAATATCTCGGAACGCATTCGACGATTCGGTGAAATGTAAACTTAGCGCACATGAAATTCACCACTCCTTTGTTTTTACTGAAGCTATTTTGAAACGACACATTCCACAGGTCAATGTACGTTGTATTGAATGAAAGGACTGAGTTGGGTATCGATAAATTTCCTATTTGATTTGCTTGTATTATTTTTTAGTTATTTAGCTTTAAAAGATGCATAATATCATGTATTTACCCTATAAGGGACCTGAGGAAGCGATAAAACAAAGTCTCGAAGATAATTTTCATAACTGCACGGTATTGATTTCAGAGAAAACTTTCCATATATTGTACCATCGCTAATGAGACCGCCTTTGGGAATGAGATCATTAATTTGCTCTAACTGCTCCTCCAACTTACCAAGAAAGGAACTTTCTCGATGTCGCGATTTTATTTTATTTAACCTTTAATTAGCTTGCAAAGAAAAATCTAGAAAGGAACACTGTCTCTACTTGAAATTCAATTCACAATGCTAACGTCACAATACTCTATTATAATTTCTTAAATTTTCATAATGATCTGATACTATTCCTGAAGTCTGTAATCACTTATTTTATTAATCACTTATTTATTAAATCTATATTGATTATTTGTGAAGACTTTAATTTAATAAATATCATTTTGACTCTTTATGGCTTCACATTTGTATTAATACACATTGAAGTGGACTTAATGCTAATGGCATTTTTTAACGAAAATTAATTTTTTAATGAAAAATATATATATCAGCTATTTAATGATTTATATTATTGTAGGCTTTGCTATTAGTTGTAATTTCGGAAAAACAATTAATATCACCCTTTTTATAGATTATATTATATACAATATACGATACTATATAACATACTATGTATAAAGTAACAAAATGTTCTATTTGATACACAAAGAATAATTGTATTCCTGTTGTAATTCAGAACAGAATCAAGAAAGTGATGTTTCAATAATATATTAATATACTCTGAGTACTGCGTATGAATATAGCTCAATAACTGAAATTGCTTCATTTGATTTCATCTCGACCTACTCTACTCGTTCATACGAAATACGAGTACATTAATGTCATCATTTCTATAATTCTAATTTATATTTGCTATTAGCCTTATGTATAATAACAAATTTAATTTGGTTCTCTTTTACATATACGAGTATGTTATTATAGGATAATAATAAATCTCTAAGTTTTTACCTTGTCTGTCTGTTACCTTGAATATTATTTGAAAAATGTTATTCTAAAAATGATTTTCTTTGCAATCCTGTTACGTGATATTTCCTAGCAAAGCCTAAACACCTTCATTACATATGAAGGTGTTTAGGCTTTGCTAGGAAATAATGTTGGAAAAATTTAATACACTTTCAAATGCAACAGACTCGTATACTTTATGGTCAGAGGAAATGTCGATGGTCTAGCATTGGTTTGTATGGTTTCATTGGTCTTGATAAAATTAGACTGTATGTGTAAGAATAGTCATTGCCAACAAGGTTTCAGGATTCAGATTTCCGTGTAAATTCACAATACCTAAGACTTTGATATTCATTAGGTATAAACTCGTATGTACTGTTTGTGTTGTTTTTGTGCCGTTGGCCTCCAGTCGAACTGCGACAGCATTTTGTGAGGAGAGTTTAAATACCTACTCACATTGCATTGTTCATAAGAAAAACATATACCTACTTGATATTTACGCTAATTGAAAAACAAAAGGCAACGAGAACAAAATGTACAGTTAAACAAATAAAACTGTCCGTATAATTGTTTTTTGAGCTTGGGTAAAGTGCTGTTTTCAAGGGAGATTTATCTCTGGTTCGGCTCGAGATTCATTGTCTGTAGCAAATGCATCTCTTTCCGAGCTACAATGTGGGCATCTGTGACCAATTTCGGACGTGGTACATTCGTATAGTTTTAGCTTCATCTGGAATTTAAACAATTTTTGTTTTTATACCTCTACCGTTGAAGTTTTAAGTGTGTTTATTATTATTATAATTACCACTGACTGCGAAAGCGTATTACTTTACTACATTCCTCTGCCAACTCCACTGGAAAAATACAGATGTGATATTATGTTATTGTAATTAAACCACAACACCAGGTCCCTGGTGGAGTACACAAAGAACACTGAATGCCTCCCTCATATATCTATCCACACATCCCTGACATGTTTTGTCTTACATTCTTTACTGTACTTTTCTATCTACTCTTACAGGAAAATGCTACAGTGAAGATTACATTGAACTACATTATGTTATATCGTTCAATAGCAGGGAAACCGAAAACTGTGTACCAACGAGATACGCAATTATTTTGAATAGAATGAATCGTCGCAATTAGCATATTGATTTCTAATTCAAAGGGACAAAAGCTTAACGACATCGTTTCGGTATAATATCATTGAAAGCCTATACTAAAACGTATTGCTGTCGACAAATCCTCCAAATAATTGTCGTAACTGAATATATAGGTAAAGTTCATTGTACTAATTATAATATATTTTATATTAGACGTCTGTCGGTTTAGAGAATGTAAATTTAAAAGTTTAAAAGGCAAGTCACTGATAGGCTATAGTTTTGTTACTTTGAGTTGCTTTTTACGCTAACTGCAACCCCTTTTACGTCCCATCGCTGAGCATGGATATCTTCTGCATCTGTTGGAGGCCTCGCGGATTTATCACGCCGTTTATGAAGCACATTGGCAGCTATACATGTTAATAACTAATCCATATGTTAAATGCCTTTACGCCGCCTATAATCCTCTCAACGACATCTAATAATTACATAACGATCGAGTTCTCTAAAGCGTGTGTGTTTTGTCAACTTGCAATCGGTCAGCGCGGCAGACTATTTCCTCAACCCTCGCATTCTTAGAGGATACCCATGTCCAACAGTGGAACGATAAAAGACTAGAAAAAACGCGACAACGACCGAGAAAGATCGCTTAATATGTCGTTCAAAGCATGGAAACGCTCGTGATAATTTGCACCCAGCGGTCACCAATCCAAGTGCCGACCGCAATCGGCGTCGTTTAACCTTACAAATCGTTTGCCATTTATGCAACCGCGTAATGTCTTTAAGCGCTTGAATCGTGAAACGTGAATTTATATAGCAAACGATGTGTGCTTTTATGCCGTTATTATCGCTTTATTAGGTCAGGCGTTATTTTGTTCAAACATATCGTCAATAATTAAGGTTATGTTGTTATGTTATAATAATCGTATCGCTGATCATTGTAAAATAACTTTCACTTAATTATTATTGTATTGTCAGCTAGAGCTGAACGACAGCTATCGGACGATAGCCGGAGGGAGGGTGAGAGAACGTAAAGTTGGAAGTACGTTCCTGATCTGTTGCTAATAGTCACTCCGAACAGGTCACTGCGCTCAGCATTTTCATATTTACAGCTCGTTCGAGGTCGTTCTGCTCTGGGTTAAAACTGTGAGTACAGTACATAAATTAAGTTCTTCAAGTTAATTTAATACAATGACACCATCGTAAAGCGGAAAATAAAGAAAGCGGTTAAGCTTGATTAATTTTTGGTAATCGTCTCCCAACTGACCATTTGGATTATGTACACGTGAATCCAAGTTAGGTTTTATATACAATTTATCATTGATAAAATAATTAAACTCATAATAGAATAAATACGACACACAATAATAAATTTAAAAAAATATTTTTGAAACAATTTCTCGTGCATATGTATGTCGTAAACGAATATGTTCTGCATTCAACACCGTGAACAAAGATATAGATTTTAAAAACGTTTTATAAAATCCAACGTAACATCACGCCTGTCATCCCGTATGAGATAGGCAGAGGGATGTAGAACACTCGCCCGTTTCACGAGTTACGTTTTTACGTCCCACTATGGAATAGGTGGTGAGCCTATTGCCATATGCCGGGCACATATCCAGACTCCGAGCCACTACTAGAAAATGGAAATAAGAAAATTTTAGTAGTGTCCGACCCGGGATATTAAATAGAAATTTAACACATTCAACATACCATGTTGAAGCTGAACCGAAACACACTTTTATATAAAGTAACGGTGTGAATGAATTTACATTAATCTTTTAATTAAAACATCTTGAAATGAAGGCATCACAGAACGACCGAGTGACGCGGAAATATGTTAAACAAATAGTGACAGAGGCCTCAGGTGGGGCGGACAGGAAAAGATACCCGCTTTCCTCCGCCACCCCCTTCCCGCTAACCGGCGCGTACTGAAGAAAAACGAATAATGAAGCGCTTTAGTTTTCCTTACGCTAACTATCGCGATAGTAACATTTATGTATATACATACATTACTGGATTTAATGAAGAAAAAATTTATTACTTATGCTTGATATAATGTTTATGTTCACTTAGCCTTTAAAATATAAGTCAATTATTTGCGTTCATTATTAAAGGATGTGTAAATAATTTATTACCAGCACAAGCTGGAAATAAATCTTATATATTCACCTGGATTTTGAGATATGGCTTATTTCTTGTCATTGTTCAATCAATTATTAAGATGAGAAATGATTACTGCAACCGCTTGAATAAACTATGTTTGAATTTGAAATATATACAGTATATAAGCATATTTTAATTAATTGTATTAAAAAAAACAGTTGCAAAAGTAATTTCAGAGCGCTTCTGCTAAATACTGTTGGGCAGTGAATCGGCCAGGGCGCACGCAGTTCATTTTTCATTTTAATTTCAAAATATAAATGTTTCGTTATAAAAACACCTTTTAACGTGCAAATATGTTGGGTAAACAGAAGCGGCGTCCCCTAGCGGGCGGTCGGATAGATCGAGGCAGGAAGAGGTGTGCGCCTCCCCCGGGCTGCTCACCGCCGCGCAGCTGGCCAGGCGTCTTCGGCTCGAGAATGAACGACTACAGGTCACATGTGTTAAATTATCCGTAGTAAATTTCAAACTATACGCTTTAATAATGAACTTTGGATTGATGCGCGGTAAATTAGTTACCTAACGTAGTGTAATGTAGGTAGGTAGAGTGATGGTATACGCAGTGGCTGGCAGCGGTTGGATACGAACAGCAGCCTTTTTCCAGCGGTGGATAGAAATAGGCTAATGATCGTAATGGTGAAATTAGTGGCAGCAATTTGTAAGACTTGCTCACGAGGTGTAGAGCACAATGACACAAAATGAGAATCATTTGAGAAATTCTCATAATATAATAGTAAACATTACCTAAGTAACTGTTATGTGAAAATGAATGTAGATTCAGTGAATTAATGATAACAGTAGGTACGTGTTATAATGACAAGCAATTTTAAAAATCGAACGATCGTACTTCTATTCTATCATTAGCATTTGAATTTAATCCTTTATATTTACTAGGAGATCAAGTGTGTACGTACACAGATTATATTACAGGCAGAAGGCATCGTAGAAATTTCAGTTGTTCAATAAAAACTTCTCTTTAAGCCCCACCACCATCGCACGGGGTTCTTGTTTGATAAACTTCCCTAGGTTTTAAACGAAAACATCTTAGGTTCTCCACGGAGTACTCTTCGAAAGTTGACCACTTTATCTTACACCAATCGTTGCAGCACAGTCTACTGAGTTCAGGTGAGGGCAAGAAAGTAATGCACATAAACTGTTCACTTTAGTTTATGGGATATCTTTACTCGTCAGGCAGAGTGTTCATTGTTTTTTCTGATTAAAAAAAAACTGTATTAACACGGAATAGGAATATGTACCCGCTGTATGAAAATAGGGTAGCTCCTTATTACACTATACCTATAATATAACTGTTAAACAGTTGGAGAGTAGAACACACCTTCACCCACCTCTTCGTGGAAATATACGCGTGTTGAGTTGTTTCATTCGTATGTTATCTTCACTCCCCTCTTTCGTTTCGTCAAACTGTTTAGTTTTCATGTGTAACGATTCATACGAACTCCAGTCACGTACTCCATGACTTACTTCAGCGCACACTGGGCTTATATGACAAACACTGTTTTTACAAATACTCGGGTTTTAATGTAGGTATGAAATAAGTAGGTATGAAGACTAAGAGTTACAGCCTACTTGTGTTAAATGGAATATCACTTTTATTGTATCTAAGCTTGGTATAGCAATTTGGCATATAGATTTCATTATTTAGTCTAAAGTATGTAATTTGGGTTTTATGACTTAATTACAATGGATGCCTGAGTTTTATCTAATAATCTAATAATATAATATAAAAAAAACAACAACTTTTATAATATTTGTTTTTGGAAATACTAATTCGTCAGTAAAATCCCCTTTTAAAATGGTTAAATTTCCGATATCTACTGACTGAGAAGGTTCTATTCGGTAATAAAGTAAAGTAAATGTAAAGTACTAAACATAATTACCTATAAATTAAGATTATAAAATGAAAATCCGTCATTGGCTTTATGTAAATTTATAAGATATGTATTGTTATTTTCCAAAAGCTGTGGATTTTTATAAAAAAATAAATAAATGAATAATGGCGTTACAAAAAAGGACTCATGAACTGAAATATGATGGCGTTCACGGGGTCAGTTTCGTTCTCAGTAATCTGAAATAAATACTATTTTTTATTTTACAGTACAGAAAAACTTACAGAGTCATATTCACAAGGAGATACCCAAATATTACAATAATAAATTGATTATAGTAATAATAGAGAATCTATATTCTAACATATGTTGAGAAGTATTAATAAAATGACAATGTAGGTATATGTTTTCATTTATTTTTTATGCAGATAAACTCATGAAAGATATTAGGCCTTCGGCGTTCTCTGCCTACCCCACGAGGGACTAATCGTTAGCATATAATAATGATGTTCATTTTCATACAGGCTGAGTTGACCCGAGTACGTAGACTGCTGGTGGCGGCGGCAGAACGCGGCGAAGCTGGCAACGCTTTAGTGGAACGTGCACAGAACGACGTCCTGGATGCCCCACCGCTGGACCCGCAGCAGCTGGAAAAGGAGCTGCTTCTGGCTAGAGAAGCTGTCAACTGTGAGTATCTTTCTATGAGGATGTTTGCAACATTACATGTAACATACATATATTCCACGTATGTCTGCCTCGTTGGTCGTGTTGGTTGCAAGTGCGACTGCCGAACGGGAGGTCCTGGGTTCGATTTCCGGGTAGAGCACTACTAAATTTTCTAATTTAGATTTTTTGGTAGTGGTTCGGAGTCTGGATATGTGCCCGGTATATGGCAATAGGCTTACCACCTATTCCATCGTGGGACTTAAAGTATCTGGTGAAACATGGGAGTGTTCTACATTCCTCTGCCTCTCTCTCTGCCTCTCTCCTTATATTGTAAATCCGTTATTGGCTTTCAGTGTAACTAAAAGAAATATTTGTATTTGTGTAAGACCTGTGGATTTTATTAAATAAATAAATATATTCTATGTACCTACCTCTGTTAATATTCATCATTATTATCGACTCCAATCGTTCCACTGTTCCACGCGCGAATGGTAGAACGGTTTTTCAAACACCATCGTGACATATCGTAAAACTGAAATGTTCTTTTAATGAAAGTATATATGGAATAAAGTAACTTGAGGCAGTCTATATATGGAATAGAATGTTTATATGGACATATGTACGCGCGTACATTTTTTCATGTACGTCCCTAAATAAATACGACTTGGTAGTACATAAACCGAGACGGCAACATCTGGTGAGTTCGCCAATTTGTCGGGAGGCTTGATATGAGAGGGAAGTAGTGATCCGACAGTTTGATAAACTATACTCATAATATTCCGCATACCTGGGTAGGAGCGGGGTACCGTGGCGTCCTATCAGCACTCGGGTCACGTATCTTCCGGCCGCTTCGTAACTTCCACTGACATTTTCACTAAAGTCATTATCTTCAGTAGAATCGAACTCTACTATAGTCCATAATAATATCCGTCGTACTTATGTAAGTATGCGACAAAGTTTGCGACGAGTTTCGCTATGTTGTCAAACTGTGTAAAGCTTATGTAGTTTCAGATTTGAAGGGTAGCTTATGAATCTTTTACAAATGTTTTACTTCTTTAGTTTACTTACTGTTTGCGTAACTATTATAGTGAGTTATTCATTTACATGAATGGGCACAAGATAATATAAATATATAAGATAAAATTAATTTGTATCGCACATTTGACAGTAATATCTCGTGACAGAACTTCGTAAAAGGTAATGCAAAACTGAAACTTGAGAAGTCAAGAGTATTTAAACCGTATTGATTGGTATTATTATAATGTAACAATAACAAACTTCAGCCATGACTATAATAATCAGAATCATCATAATACATGTACAAAATTCGTATATATTTATCAGTTGATTACTAATTCAACCCGTCTTACCGACGCGGCTACAGATCTTTAACAATCTGTAAAGTTAAACATCGCGCGCGCGACGCCAATGGGTGACAACTACGAATAGTAGCAAGTACGTAAAAGCGAGTCAGTGCTTCTGAAAGCACTGTAAATATGAGATCTTGTTAATTAATAAACAACTATATTTAATATTTACAGATAAGTAAGATTGAAGTATCGGATTGTAATAATAAAATAACCGCTTTTTACTAAATACGTTTGTATACAGTGTACATATACCAAAATTGAAGTCTAGGTTAACAATAAGGAACAAATAAATAAAAAAAATGTTAACAGTTTAGATGACTGGACTTACTAGTAACCTGTATTCTTGTGATAACGGATTGAACTGTGTCGTGGAATAACATCCGGTGTTGTAAAAACCTGTGACAAGAAGTGGATAAAAAAAAAAGATTAAAACCAACTCATTTTAATATTACTTGGATTGAAGTCACACCTACTGTAATTGCATAATTAAATATTTTATCTCATTAATCAGCCATATGGTTACTTATTTAAGACCACTCGGTCTGCTTCAGAACAAATGGCCGTATATGTTACATAACGTAACATTACACTGTATTTCTTAGAAGGAGTAGGCAGAAGAGCCGAATACTCCCGCGTTTCACCTGTTATGAGTTCTATGTAATAGGTGAACCCATTGCTATATAGCCACTTATCCATTATTTATTATCATCATCATAATTATCATCAGGCTTTGGAGGTCCACTGTTGAACATATGCCTCCCAAACGGCACCACTCCTCCCAGTCCTTACGAATCCAGCAATAGCTCGCTGTCTTCTTCAGGTTGTCAGACCGCCTGGTAAGAGGGCGGCTTACATTCCTTTCACCGAAAAGCGGCCGTCACCCAATAACGATAATTATAACATTATTATAACGATAATTATAACATTATTTATATATTATTTAACCTACAAA
>DWFO01001686.1:0-15197 GCA_018246595.1 Mimoniades nurscia nurscia | reverse complement strand
TACTAGAAAATCTAAATTAGAAAATTTTTAGTAGTGTCCGACCCGGGAATCGAACCCAGGACCTCCCGTTCGGCAGTTGCACTCGCAACCAACACGACCAACGAGGCAGTCACGTTGCTTATTAATATTAAATATATTATACTTAATGTAAATGTTTTTTACGCGGTTTCATTTTTGGTTATTGTTGCATTTTCACTGAGCGCTTAGTAATGCTTTGATTATTTTTCTGTACAAAAATGCAGAGTCCATTGTAGCGTAGTGCTGTTGTAAGATGTGAACTTCTCACCGCTCGTGTTTAAGAAAAACGCTTTATAACTGAAAACGTTTGTTGTTTTCCACAATATGTACACATCCAGTATTGCTTTATCAAAGTTCAAGCACTGGTCTACCTTACCAGCTCAGGAGCCAGACTATACTGTTCCTGTCTGACTGCACTATCCAACTGCAAATGTCTAACTTACTGTGACGAGAAGTAAATTTAGAAAAAAAAGGAACTTCACGCCTGTAATCCCCGAAAGGGTAGGCAGAGGAATGCAGAGGAATTTCTATGAGGCGTGGAAATATAATCCCTAACTTGTATTTTTGAGTACATGAAAAGTAATTTACTCCTCGTTGGTCGTGTTGGTTGCAAGTGCGACTGCCGATCTGGAGGTCCCGGGTTCGATCACCGGGTCGAATACTACAAAATTTTCTAATTTAAATTTTCTAGTAGTTGCTCCGAGTCTGGATATATGCCCGGTGCATGGCAATAGGGTCATTACCTATACCATAGCGGGACGTAAACGTAACTGGTGTATCGTAAGAGTGTAATACTTACATTCCTCTACCTACGTGATGTTTGATGGTACGTGATTCCTTATACCACTTTGTGTTCATCAAAATGAATGTAGCGTCGGAAAATGCTTTGCTATAGACAAGAAACAGCGAAAGAAACTCTATAGGTGTGCATATGCATTTTTTTAAATAAGCGTTCCGGAATTATAGGCGTGATGTTATGTTATATTTATACATTATAATGAATAAAGAATATAAGAATGATTGTGCAAAGCTTTATGGCTACGACTACGAGCGCTTGCTATATTGCTTTTCAATAAACATGTAGAGAAGTTCTCGTACCTCTCTATGAATGTATCACGAAAATGCACAGACGATCACAGACACTGTTGGAAAATGTAATTTTTAACATTAACATAAATATATAAGTGAAATCATAGTATTATTTTTTCGAAGACTTTAAAACTTTGAATTGGTGCTAAAGATTCAAAGCCTGATCATTATTTTCACACATAGTAAATACATATTGCTGTTGAAAATAATCAGGGATTGCTTGATGTTGTGGTTCATATTGTTTCATAAAATATTATATTACTTATGAGACCAGAATAAAGTAGTGTACCTACAGATCTGTAAAATGTACCACATATTTTTTTATTACAAAGTTCTAATTTTGTATGTAAAATGTACGTTACATCGTCTCTTGATTTGTTATCTGTATTTAATTATGGCTTCGATAAATTGATTAATAATAACGGAAAAAATGTATATGTATGAAACTTATTATTAGCTTAAGTGTGATAATTAATGATTTAAGTTTACTGGCTCATGATTATGGAATTTACTAATGCCACAGTGTAAAAATATTGTTAATGCATATTTATTTTATTACCGTGCCATGTTCGTTCGCTTCGTAATTCGTATGACGATTGGGCCGGATTGGGTTCATTTCAGCCAGCCAGCCAGTGTGCGTTGCTGCGTCTAGTGATGACGACGCGCGTAAAATCACTCAACTGCTTGTGGTAGCTGTCAAATTTCAAACAAAAACACGAAAAAACTTTAATCGCGACAAATTGTAGTGAATTTGTACAGCAATGTTATTAGTTTTATCGTTAGCGGCCGTCGGAGCAGTAGCCGTCGCCACGATAATTATCGATTCTCTATGGAGTGTCTTCGAACTGATAACTTCACACCTGATGCCTTACTTCCTACCTACGGAAGTGCAACCGCTTTCAAAGAGATTTGGACCTTGGGCCGGTGAGTTAAATTACAATACGTATGAACCTTATGTGTTTATTGCCAATGTTTCCATTATCTAAATAGGTTAGTTTGTCGTGTCCCTATGGAATTCTCCTTTGATTTAAAGGTGAAATAAACAAAATCTGTAATTTCATTGCCTTTATTTTTTTAAATGAACCCACACTGGGTAAGCTTATTTTTATGTGTATGTGTATTTTGAATTAAATTCCTATTTATTAATACATATGTATTATTTATGTGTATAGTCGTAATTAAGTCACTGGCGTCACTAAAATATTTTTATGTAAATCCTTATTTTGTAACAGCATTATGGTAACTTGAAATATACTTTAAGTATAAGTAATATAAATCGCGCGTAGGTAAATACGACTGTATTATATTTATAGTACAGTAAAAATATCATTATTTTTTACATTTAAAATAAGAGGTATTTAATATACATAATGGAATAACTAATAAGTTCATTTAAATATTATGTCTATTACATCTTATGCACTGCATTTAAATAAAACACATCTATGTACTTCTATCTATATGTATACATATATGCGTAAATTACTAGTGAATGTAAACTTGCATCTAGGCAGTTAATGCCCAATTTATATTTGATTATTATCTTATATTTGGTCCAATCTTCTTTTCATCATCATCTGATGTTGATGCCTATTCACTGATGCCTATTGACGTTCACTGCTGGACATAGGCCTGTCCAATAGCACGCCACGGAGTTCGATTTTTAGCTCTTCGTATCAAACCGCCGCCAGCGACCTGGAGGTCGTCCTACGCTACATCTGCCAAGTCGTGGTCTCCAATGTTTTGCGGTACATTATTTCATCGTAAAATATTTTTATTTATGCTTTATTGTTGGTTGGTAACAAAGGCGTTAATGCCGATTGGCAGTCACCCTGTCACCCAGGTGATAATCAATGAAAAGTTAGGGTGGGCATCTAATTATCTCAATTTGAAAAAATTAAAAAAGGTAAATCCTATGTTCTGATAACGTGTACAAAAGCTAATTGTGAACAATACACTGTATTTTCTTTTATTATATTATAATTAATCAGTCTTGTTATCTTCGTTATCAGTAAGCCCATTATTGTCTTAATCAGATTTTTTTGGATATTTAATAAAAAATATAGGTATATGAAATTTATAATATTAATGTATAATGGATGATTGGGTTAAAACAAATAATACTATTTTTTTCTGCCTCAGTCCCCCACCGCCTCGCGTAGTACGTTTCGTTACGTGTACAAGTACGTTATTAACGTTTACGTTACGCCTTATCTAAAGTTTAACAGGTTAAAGGTGAAATCATTAACGCATAACATATATTATATGGATAAATTTAAACTTAAACACGAAAGTGCTCGTTTTTATCACGGTAACATTTGTCCAAAATGAAAATAGAACTCACGACTTCCGCCTCA
Organism: Mimoniades nurscia nurscia; assembly: GCA_018246595.1. NCBI lineage: Eukaryota > Metazoa > Arthropoda > Insecta > Lepidoptera > Hesperiidae > Mimoniades > Mimoniades nurscia. Next base: position 11,733 of record DWFO01001686.1, on the reverse strand, counting down.
GCGACTAGGGTAACGAACAACGACCAACATTATTTATGCGTCATTATAATTCGATTGCAGTCTCGTAAAGGATTACGAAAATCACTGATAGACGCTGCTCAAAGAGTATGTGAGAAAATTACCAAACTGTTACGCAACGTGACTCTGGGGCCTTTGACTACTTTCGTCACATACAATGCACATTGTCATGAGTTTTGTCAGTGACCCCAATGTAGTCAAACTGTTACGCTCGTCTCAGCATACTCGTGTCTGTTATTAGCGGCGAAAAATTATAGTTTTTATGTTCATGGATCATTGAATTATATAATAAATGAAAGGTGATAGGATACGTCATCCAAAACATGTACATACTCGTTTGTAGGTACATTAATTTTCCGAGGGGGTTTTAGTGCAGTAAAAGTCTGACATAACCCGGTATCTCTCCTAGAGTACTAGGTATCTATTGAAAGTGAAAAAAGGGTACATTTAGTTTAAAACATTCCGCCAATCATACTTTTTTGACGAAAGAATTTAATCAGCACGGTAATGAAGAAACAGGCGACCTACAATACATCCTATGACAAGGCACGTTATGATACATTGCAATATATGTACTATAGCTCGAATGACCCCCTTACTTATCTATAATATATATCTCAACGATATAATAGTAATATATGTGAACAGAGATCAAGAAATATTTGGGTATAGCACGGCATATAATCGCGCAAAGAATGACCGCAATGATGTATTAGCTTCGTGTACGAGGATCTTTACAGGAAGAAAAGAGTCACTGTTTCCTCCAGAGATAGACACAATAGAAGCTGTACATAAAACAAGATATTTGTTTCATATGAATTTTTCTTTAGTAATTAATAAAAGTATAAATATATAAAACAGAAATAAAATTGTAATCGCATTAAAAAACCGGTTAAATTTATACTTCATCTACATCAATCGTTATTTCGAAAAGATTTCAAAATGGCGGGCGCCATTTTAAGAAATGTCGCAAATCACGAATGAAGGTCGTTATTTGACGAAATTCAAGTGTGAATAGGAAAAAATAAAGGAATGTTAATATTGGACATTTCTTTATTGGCTATTTAACGTGGGCGAAAAACAAGTTGCAAGAGCCCCTGCACCAGGCTTCATAAGCCTGTATTGCTGGGTACCCCGCTCATCCACAAGGACAATAAAATTTATAACAATATGTATTAAAAAAACTTAAACATTTTTTTAAACTTAAACATTAAAGGTATACGTGTGTGTGTGTGTGTGTGTGTGTGTGTGCGTGCGTGTGTAAGTGTGTATGTGTGCGTCTGCGTGTGCCTGCTTATCATTAACTAAAACATAAGTTGTTCTGTTTCATCATAGTTAAAGGTAAGGAGGGTGTCGGTTACAATCTGTTTTACTTTAGCGGAATTAAGGGGATAAATATTTAGTAGATTATTTAATTTATTATACAGGTGCGATGATTGAGACGTAAATTGTTTTTTCTTAAATTTTGATTTACTATGTGGTATATTGCAAACGGGTATCTTTCTGCGCTTTAATATCTGTGGGACGGTATACGGTAGATTCTTATGCATTTTTAATACACTGTTTAGCACATAAATTTGACGGGTTGTTAGTAATTTGTAAGTAGTGTGTAGTTTATGTGTTGGAAACCAAATGGGTTTAAAGAATATTACTTTAAGTAAAGCCCGTTGGGCTCTTTCCAGCGTTATTAAATGTGATTTAGCTGCTCCACCCCATACAGGGATACAATAACTTAGGATAGATTGTCCAAGCGCTTTGTAGGTAGAAATAAGGATCTTACTATCAGCAACATATCGTAGTTTCCTAAATATCCACATAAGACATCTGATACGATTGGTGACGCTCTCGATCTGTTTGCTCCATCTAAGGTGCTGGTCGATGGTAACCCCAAGGTATTTGATATCAGATGTCCTAGTGACGGTGTCACAGCTACAAATATTCTTGGGTTGCTGAGAGCAACTGTGCATTTTCAGAGCAAAGTTTAAGTCTGGTAGAGTGGAATTTCTCATCGTAAACGGTATGTATTTAGTTTTAGTAATGTTCAATGTTAGTAGATTAGTTTTTAACCAGTTAGAGATGTGTAGGATTCCAGATTCAGTGGTAGTTTTCAGAGTTTCCCAGGTCTGGGCATTAAAAATAAGGGCAGTATCGTCAGCATAGGTATATATATCACAACTTGGTACTTTGAGATTGCAGAGATCGTTTACGTATATTAAAAACAAAGTGGGGCCAAGTACGCTACCTTGGGGAACGCCATAGGTGATATTAGACAACTGGCTGGTATGTTCTCCGAGTTTCAACTGTTGTTGGCGATCAGTTAAATATTCTGTCAATAGTTTATGGGATATTCCTCTAATACCTATATTATATAATTTACTTAACAGGATTGGAACAGAAACAGTGTTGAACGCTTTTGCCAGATCTAGGAACACCCCGACACATTTACTACCTCTGTCTAAATGTTTACATATATTATTAGTGAGGGCAAGCACTGCGTCTTCAGTGGAGATGTTGCTTCTGAAGCCAAACAGATTCTTGGACAGCAAATTGTGTTCTGATAGGAACCTTTTTAGGCGATTATTAATCAGTTTTTCTAAGATTTTTGCCAGAACTGGGAGTACTGATATAGGTCTATAATTTTCTAGGTTGCATTTGTTCCCAGTTTTATGAATGGGTGTAACTATAGCTCGTTTGAAGACTGAGGGGAAGCAACCATTTTCAAGGCAGAGGTTGTAAATATGACAGTAAACAGGTATTAGTGCATTTTTACTCCTTTTCATGAACATCGTTGAGATATTGTCCCATCCTGGTGCAGAGTCACATGAAAGGTTATCGATAATTGAGTTAATTTCTGCTGGGTCGGTTTTTATGATAACAAAAGATTTTGAGGAGGACAAATTATTATTATTGTTAAAGATACTGTTGTTTGTATGGAGTATAGAGGACGATGATAACTTCTCTGCCAGGTGTTTACCTAGAGTTGAAAAATAGTTGTTAACGTAATTAGCAGATTCCAAGGGTGAGGATTTAAGTGATACTAGCTCATGTGCGTAGTCCTTCTTGTTCTTATTCAGGTTACATATAGATCTAATCGTTTTCCACGTTTCTTTAGGGTTTTTGTTGGTACTGGCTAGTTTATTTCTTTCGTAGGAATTTTTTACCTTTCGAACAAGTTTATTACAGAAATTTCGATAGCGCAAGTAAGTAATTTTTAAAATTTCGTTATAAGGATTATTAGCGCTATTAGCGCTGAAGAAGGCTACCGAAGGGGTTTTAGTGCGATAAAAGTCCCACATAACCCTGTATCTCTCCCAGGGTACCGGGTACCTTTGTAACATACTACATCTCTTCTTGGAATGTTAAATTACCCGTTACCTTTGTCTAATTTAAGTTTATTAAAAACTTCAAATCCGGGTCACCTAAACTTTTTAACTGTATAATCTGAAGCAGCGTAAAGGGCTAGGAAACATCAGAAACATGCAAACACAAGCCCTGTTCCGTTAGCGTCGACCTCTGCTAATCATTAGTGACTCGCGCAAATCTCTCAGCACACTATTGTATCTTATTGCACTATATGTAACTTATATGGGGCATATAAAAATATTGCAGTATAGATTTACGACACTCACGAGTAGCAGTGGACAGTGATAAGCAACAGGATTAAAAGTCGATGACTGTTAAGTTTACCTACAGACAAATAACATTCAACATTGTGAGAGAATTTTAATTTTTAAATGTTCCAGGCGACCTCTAGTTCTATTATAACCCCGTGACATAGTTACGTAGTATAATAAAGATATAAACGTTTAAGGAGTTGCTTCAGAAATTCGTATCTTTATCATCATCAAGATTTTATTAGAGCGAAATAAAGGGTAAAATCATGTGATCTTTTGTACTCACAATGATGGTTATACTTATATTGTGTACAGTTGACGTTTATGTAGCTAGCGCTGATCGTGCCGTCGTCGTGAGCACACCCATACTGCAGTTGCGGTGCAGTTCAAACATACCTATAAGTCCCTACTTTATATCTTCTGCCTCGTTAGTCGCGCCTGCCTCGTTGGGAGCGCGACCGCCGATCGGGAGGTCCTGGGTTCAAATCCTGGGTCGGGGCTCTACTGGAATTTTCAAATTTAGATGATTATCTTGTTGTAACTGGGAGTCCGGAAATGTGCCCGCTGTATGGCAATAGGCTCACCGCGTCCATAGTGGAACGTAGACGTAACGGGTGAAATGTGGGAGTGTACTACACTCCTCTGTCTACCTCTTCCGGAATTACAGGCGTGATGTTAAGTTTTGTACGGTATATCCTACTATAATGAATGTCACTTTACTACTATGGAAATCATAATCAGGTTTCCCCTGAGGGGCGCTTGCCCCCCATAATCCCCACGCTGTGAATATTTACGAGTACCAACAGACTGTTAATCTCTATCCTTACACCCTTGACGCGATGACGCTGTGAATATTTACGAGTACCAACAGACTGTTAATCTCTATCCTTACACCCCTGACGCGATTTTTCTACATAATCCCTTTTTTCCTACACAAACATCGGTTGCGAAGGTTTTTTGACGCCCCATTATTCAGCATCTGAAGTATTAGTGAAGATGAAAATGGTCAACATTCTCATTGAATATTTCTTTCGCCATTTTTACTTCCACCATTCTTTGTACATCTGCATCATGTTACAACTATCTGACGTGTCTTTTCCCTTTTTTCAACGATATTTTCTTTCACAGAAAGCATATTTCTTACATACATATATACCTACATACTCATATACCACATAGCCATTCTGGCTTTCATTCTTCTAATTAACCAATTCACAATGTATATAGTTATTGCTAACACTGGTGACAGTGTGAGGTGAGATTTTATACATAAACTCCAAAGTACTTACATTAAATCTCTATAAAACCAAATACATAGCTTGTACAAAATATAATAAAAACCTCCACCAAGTCTAAATTTTACATAGCTTGTACAAAATATAATAAAAACCTCCACCAGGTCTAAATTTTAGGTTAGAAATTCATTGCTATATTCTTAGCGCAGTGTGATTGTAAACTAATCGCTAGGCATTAATACTAAGTACGTAGGTGTTATGGTTGATCTGCGACTATCATAGGCTTATACATGTAGATTTGATAATAACACGAATCAGGAAGCTTTTATGATTTTTCAAATATTTAGGCCATGTGGTACCATAGAATATCTTTTATCACATAGTCATAGAATCATAGTGTCTTTTAGTCTGTTATCGTGTTTTGTATTCCTTTGTGGGGTGGAGCCACAAATTTCTACAATTAGACTGAGGTGAGAGATCTCTGTTAAAAGTTACGTTACCTTATACCATATAGACTCGTCAATTGAACATCTCTACTCACTTAGTGACCGTACATCTTATAGTTAGAAAATGTTATATACTTCATACATACTATATTAAAATTTCATAAATCCCTACTCTATGACCCTAGTGACCTCACAAAAAGAAATAGATATCTTGTAGCTCCGTTAATTTAGTAAACACATCATATGTCACAAGAAAGTATACCATTCAAGCCACTTCCCTGTATAACAAAATAAATAAGCAGTAGCTAAATTACTATCCCAATACTAATGAAAAAGGTAAAAATTCCTGAAAATTAAATACTGATGAGATAGAAACACTTTTACAAATAATTACTTGACACACACATACACCTGTTCACAAACACACATACATACTTTTTGGAAGTGTTGAATACTCATACCTGTTTGTAAATGTAGGTACACTCCTACTCGTGCACTCGTTATGAACACCGGGTTTTCATAGCGCCGGTATCTTACATGCTTAAAAGAGAGCCTTACGAGATAAACTTAGTACTACTGTAAAAAGTAACAGCACGCCTGTGATCCCCGAACAGGTAGGCGCTGTAGACAATGTAGAACACTCCCACGTTCGACCAGTTACTTTTTAAGTCCCACTATGGAATAGGTGGTGAGCCTATTGCCATATACCGAGCACATATCCAGACTCCGAGTCACTACTAGAAAATCTAAATTTGAAAATTTAGTAGTGCCCGACCCGTAATATATAATAACATAATAGTACTACTATTATATTATTATTACATATAACTATAATGTACATATGAATCAAACTTGTAATTATTGAAGAAAAAGCAATTTCGACGCAAAAATATAAAATTTATTACATTACGAAATATATACGTAATTTAGAAAAATTATAATACATAATGTTTAACCAACTGCAACATATATGTACATACATGGAGAGTATAGCGACCGCTGTGGGGCGAAAATAGTGCGTATGGTACAAGCAATCATTTTCATCATATTTATATGCATGCAACAACTAAATTCTCCCTAAAACTGTTTTATGACGAATAAACAAGAACATTTTTCCTGTTGTAAATGTTTAACAAATGTATAGTAACAGGTCTTTTGGATACCAATACTCGACATTTTTAAACACTATGGCGGATGAGAAATTTATCATGGTTATACGAGTTTCTTACAAATCAGTTGGATTTACTGACTGATCAAGTTGTTTCATCAGGATATTATAACTCTGAGACGTACTTGTAATCTAAATCATGACCCTATAAATGTGACAAACTGAACATACTGCTGTATTACAGCTAATACTACAAAGCTAGCGTCCTGACTTACGGCCCTGTCAAAATAAACTTAATGTATGTCCCACATCAACAAATACCGAATCTTGGAATTAATTTATAGCTAGTGTTATTTATAGGCATGTAATACTTATCTTACATAATAATACAAATGGAAACCTAATAAATCAATAAATAAAACTATAAGAAGTAGTAACTTTTCTGGACATTATTTCTAGGATAATAAATATATTGTCATATCTTTTGATAAAAATATTCCCTACTTTATTTAACTATTTTAGTATCCTTCAATATTACTCACAATTACTAGGTACATCTCGGACCAGGGTGTAGGCTGACACTGAACAGTGCTCAAGTACAGCTGATTTAATGTATAATGAAATTTTAACACTGGACAAAATCATAAATATGACTGAATGCTGGTGCGAGCAAAGGTGACTAAGTGAAATGACTTTGTTTGTTCTAAAATTCTAAAACTAACAGTTCACTGATTTGATGTAAACTGTGAATATTACAATGAAGTTCTTATTTAAAAAATAAAGACAGAGAGAGCTATATGGAAAGTGATGCAAGTTTGAAATCTCATTTATAAAAAAAAATTTAATTTCAAGCATCACAAACTATCTGTGGAATACAACAAAAGAAATGTTTGTACTGCATAGGTCATTTTCATTCTTCTGTATTTCATTCGTTCATTCATTTTTCCTTCATCTGTAAACAGTTTTTGTTAACCAATTATACTGTAAAAATCAAAGCAATGTAAAAATCAAAACAAAGTTAGTTATCAATTTTCCTATGTTGATTGAGTTTGTTGAAGGTCTTATTTCTTTCCCATTTCTGATGTTCTATGAGCTGCTGCTTCAATTGCATTTATCAATGTCGCTCTGAAAATAAAAACAAACTAATTAAAGTTATGGTATTTTCTTTCAAAACTGGTCCACCAAGCAGTAGCGTAGCGTGGGAGGAGCAGCAAGGGCGGCCCCTCCCCGGGAGGCACTTTTAAGGGGCGGCAAAAGGTTTGTTCAGGGGCAGCAAAATACTTTTGCTCGGTGAGATTTAATAAGGCCGAACATATATAGTCGAATTTTTTATTAGACGAAGTACAGTGGCAGCATATAATGTCATTTATTAAAATAATGTTGCCAAGTTTCAATAGTGATGTATCTTGGCTAGTTCTTAACAAACGATGTAACCGAATATTAAATTAATAAATATTTAAAAAAAAGTTTCATCATGTAATAAAAAATATGCAATAGCCCTTTCGCACCTGAGATTTTTTTTTACGCTATTGATAATTTTTTTAATGAAATCATGATAACTAGGCTATTTCTTTAATAGGAAAAATAGTAACAAAATCACTGATTTCCCGCTTTTCTAGAAAGGTAGTATCACGATCGTGCGCTTCGAGTCTAAATTCTACCAACTCACCCGCGTGCGTTTCTATTAATTGATGGGTTTATTACATTATTCGTACTCATACCACATCTGGCTCCTAATAATAACATAATATGAATGTAAAGCTTATGACTGTATATCTTAACATAAGTGCTTATTTTATAAAAGATGCAGAAGCACATCTATGGAGTTTCTTTCGCCGCTTCTTCTCCATAGCGAAGCTTTTCCGAAGCGGTGGTAGTTTCATCTTGAAATACAAAAAGTGTTGTAATGAACCAATTTCGAATAAATTTGAATTTCAATTTGACTCATAACGGCAGCTTTTTGCTCATTGACGTAGTTTAAAAATTGCATGAGTTATATACAAATTGAAATTTTGTTAAAGTTAGTTGAAAAATAATAGAAGTGCACCATAGTATTAATAAACAAACGGAAAAGCTTTGTTTATAATCAAAACAAATTATATTTAAATATTTAGGCGTAATGGACTTCAATATAATAGAAATTATTAAGATAAAAACTATTTAGCAATATGATATGTATAAGAACAGTTTTTGTAACACTATAAACATATTTAAGCATTACATTTCAGGCATTTGACTTTGTCTTTGATAATAAATTGCGGAGTCCACTCGCAGGTCTTAACGAATATCCGGTAATGTTCTAATTACTGATTCAGCTTTATTCCTCCCATCTACTTCTCCCATGAACGAGTTGTAGCACATAACAATGTTTTGGGGCATCGACATCGATGTAAATTCTTTACTTTTTGTCAAATATTTTAACAATATTTACCGCTTTGCCACCAATGCTGTTCAAAGTTGTTAAAACAAATTTGCTCTCTTTACATTTCATGAAAACTATGCCATTAGAAACTCTCTTTTGTGTGTGCCTTTTTTAAATTATTTTACCATTTTTAAACTCATGGTATTACCCATTAATCTCACGATTTGCCATTATCATGCCTAATGTATTTAATGTGTATAACTTAGATAGGAAACGAGAGAAACAAGCAAACTATAGATATCTTGGGTATCCGGTGAATGCTTGTTCCTACAGTGCAATGACTTTCTAGGCTGACGAAATTTTATTTATTTGAAATTAGGAATTGTTTTATACTGAAAAAGTTTACTGTAGAAGTCCTTTCTTCCTGATTTTCTCTTTCTACATACATAAATACTGTAGAAGTGACAATTCGTATCAATGTACTTTGGACATTAACTGTTTGCACAGATGTGTACGCTAATTATAACACGAAAATAGTCATAAATCTTAAAATTTTAAAACGATTTGAAATGTTATGTAAATGTATTTTTAATGTACAAAAGTAATCCAAAGAGGGCAAGTGTAATATTATGTACAAAATATGACATGTTTCTTGTAATTTCGTAAAAAATACCAAAAAACGATCACAAAACTGTAATTCTTAAGATAGAAATGTATGACTAAAATTGTTGTGCAAAAAAACACTGAGTTTCTTTCGAAAACTTTTTTAAAAACCTTACTGCTATCAATTAATATTCACGATGGCGATGTGTTATCAAAAATTTTAATTAAACCACGGACGTAATTGAGATTGTAAAATTCATTTTGTAACTGTTTTCAATAAAGTTTACATCAGATTGAATTAACGAATTGTGTCAGAAAACAGGAGTACGAATCAACCGCGTGGAGTATTCAGTTTCTTTATTTGCCACAAGTTACGTAATCTTTTGTTATAAATGAACAATTTTACTATAATTTAGGTTGTTTTACGTACGATTGCGCTTTTGGTTGTTCCACGACTATTATTATTATTACACAGTATCGTGATTTAAATTCAATGTAACTACAATCTGCTCTCGTTTCGTTAATGGTTCTATATTTTGAAATTGTTGTCACATGTTGAGGTAATTGTTGCAAATTTTAAAAATCGATCTCTTCTTGAGCGATAGGATCGTAACATGAGGTCCGTTATTTAGATTCTGAGTCGAGTACTATTGGGTGTTTTTAAGGTAGATTTTCTGATAAACATTTCTAGTATTGGCTCGGTGTCTAGATTTGTGCCCGGTGTATGGCGGCCATAGGCCATATATCCATAGTGGGACGTAACTGGTGTAACGTAGGACTGTTTTACCTTTCTCTGCCTACCTCTTCGGGGATTATAGCCATGAAATTACGTTCCTTTTTTAAATTATGTTATAGGCTAGCGTTTGGCCGCAATACCGTTTTACGGCGCGTGTATGTTCGTCCTAAGATGAAACTCGCTTGTCTACGAGATGCCTATTCATGCTTGCTACCTTTGCTTTGAGGGTACATGGAAGTTTGTTTATGATTTGTTATTTTCATTCTCATATATTTTTAATTTGCTTATCGTAACTATATCTTTTTTTTTGATACGCTCGCTCCGTTGTCGTGTTTCAAGTGTTCAAGTAACATACTAAAGCAAGCCCAATTCAATGTTTAGATCTGAACGAGGACTTATTTACAGTATGTTTATATAGGAATTTCATATGTTTTAAACTATAATTTTGTTTGTAACGAACCGTCATTATAATCTTTATATTTCCGATGCACCGATAATTTTTAGAATGAGGTCATTAAGCGAATTCTATGGAAGTAGTTTTCGAGAAAGATATTTAATCGTTTTATTCCGTTTTGTCTTATTGTGAATGCAATCTCCGTTCTGTCTGAATGGAATTCAAACAAAACATTAAAAGCTAAGCAGTAACTAGTGACCTTTGCGTTTGTGTATAATTTCAAATATTTTATTAGGGATCGTAAAATTATGCACATATTATAATCATTGAGGTAAATTTGCGAACATACTTGGGACAGTGGGTTATTGATAATTTGTTTATGTTCGAATTTTTACCTGCGCATTCATTTCTGTAAGGTAAGGTAAGAGAACAGTTAGAGTAGGTACTCAGAAGGTAGGGTAGGGTAAAAAGGTAAGGTAAGGGAGAGGCAAAAGCTTTTGCTCTATCGTTTTTTAACGTTCTTTTCGCGTATGTGCTGCCAACTATTAGTGTTTTCTTTTGAAAGGTGTACAAAGCGATATTACTTAAGTGCATGAAATCATAACTTCATAATTGCAGTAAATAGATTTCAATAACAAATAATGTACAACTAAAAAATTTTATTAGCATTAGCTTGTTTTTAACATTTCCTAAGGCTTAACTCGGAGACTTGTTAAATTTAAGTACAACAACGTCTACATTGTTAAACCACAAAATTCGTAGTAACAGTGCAATTAGGATATATGAAAATATGAATGAAATTTATGATTTTATAATTTTAATGTTTTCAACTGAATTAATAGCTTAAATGAAATATGTGCATGATTAAATTATGTATCTGCCATTTTACATATATTATTACATCCATTAGAAACAACTTTACCAGTAGGCCAACTTCGCGGCGATTGTAGGGGGCTCATGAAAAATTAACTCGCTTAGGTCTGAAATCACACAAGCCATGTTGAAAAAATATAAATGAACTAAGTCGGTACATCATTTAATCATGTATATTTATAGTAACGAAACGTTTCATATTAAAACTTTATGTGAAGTGAACTTGCTACCTAAATGCCCTGGTCACAGAGGGCAGCAGCGTAGCTGATAAGTCGTGCCTTTCGATGCCCTACTCGCATGCCCACCGCAAATGAGAAAAATTATGGACAAAAACTCCATAGATA
>DWFO01001685.1:0-15198 GCA_018246595.1 Mimoniades nurscia nurscia | reverse complement strand
TCAAAACTGCAGTCAAGCGCGAGTTTCCTTCTATTACACAACGTAATTTTACACCCATAATCCCCGAAGAGGTAGGCAGAGAAATGTAGTACATTCCCACGCTCCACCATTCACGTTTACTGCTTTTAATAAAAAAATTCTTGGCATAAAAACAGCTGTTTTTATACCAAGCTGTATTTTTACTTACCAGATAAAACGTGTACTCTAGTGGCTGCGGGCGGTGCGTTATTTGGGCCACAGGTGTACACTCCGGCGTCAGAGCCTCTTGCCCTTTGCACTAAGAGTCGACTAGTGCTCTTCAGCCCTTTCTCCGTCACAAGTGAAATCCCCCCGCGCGCAGAGTCAAAGTTTATAATCTGGTGGAGAATACATACTTTTAATGTGTTTAGTTTGTTACAATGCAAAAGCAAGATATATATTATACATAAATTTTTTGGACTTGGTGTAGAAACGCGCCACAAACTCCTGGCATATTTACTCAGGGAGAGAGTAGCGTCTCACTTTCCGTATTCCGTTACCTTCCATCCAATATAGGGAAGTAAAAATGACCATACTGAGCTATTCAGGCTGTACTGTGTGGGATGATTACATTATGTGGATTTAGTATCCACTGACACTCCCCTGGCAGCCGCACGTGTGTACGTAGGGAGGCCCTGTCGGGTTGCAAATCAACTAGATATACCTAGATCAAGTTCTGAACTTCAAAACAAAGGATCGTAAGCGGGATACAAGTCTTGAATTAAAACCTACACTAACATTGATAAGAGGTAAACTTTGTTTATTCATGCGTCTGTAGAGGATAATCTCCATGCGAGTGAAGCGATTCTGAAAATTCTTTTACCATAATAATGACATGTTATTTTAAATAACGTAAGCTATTTTAATAACAATGTTAGAAAATGAACGTTTGAAAATCGTGGCAGTGGAGTGGCAGAACACAGTGGCGTCGTCAAAACCATAAAACATTGACAGATTTTCAAAAGGAAACTGAATAGTGATAACAATTCGAAACTCCAATCCCGCGACATTTCGTAACATCAAAGAAATGGGAAGTTATTCGTTGATTTGTCAATACAAGAATACCAATAGATTTGACTTGAATTGATTTGAATAAACGAAATTAATCCGATAAAAATATAGTTATTTTTTGACGTAAGTAAAGAATATGAAAGTTTTTTATTCAGTTGCTAAATAAGTTTTCCTGTCATGCTTTTCTAAAGCATCTTGATATATTATGTGCTTTTAACTTTTACATGAAGTAGAATTCATAGGACACCATGAGTTCTACATTAGTATCTTATAGTTTTGCATAAGTATATAGAGGTATATTTTCTACATAAACAGCTAGGCATGTTTCAGACGACATAGTTTAAAAATTATTTGTGTAAAATTACAACGTATCTGTTATGCGAAGCGTTTTAACAACATATTGTTATGTAGTATTGATACTCAACGGGCTTAAAAACAGTTACACTCCACTTTTAAATTTCTTCATAATCTCAAAGTCGAAATTAGTTATAGGTGTCCATGGGCGCCATCGGCCACATATGACGGCTGTTATGTTGTTTACTGTTTTATATTATAAAGAGCATATGGTTATTATTGATATAGCAAAAGTAATAAGTGGTTGCTCAAAGCTCTTTAAAGTTGTGCATTCTTAAACTAAATAACTATGGTAAAAACAGCTAATAAAGACTTGAATAGACCCGTGAGTGGCCTTATGGATGACTGGCTTTTTTCTAATGCGTTCTAAGAAGCCTTAATTTCTATTTTGTTAACTGATTTTTTCTCGAAGTTCTGAGCATCTCGCCAGGCCTCCTAGCGAGAGAGTGTCGCACATTACGTTTAAGTGGTGCTTCGGTATTCTAGTCTTTTTTACCGAGCTCTGTAATTATTTGTCTACTGAATGATCGATGTTAAGATTATCTCTATTCATGATTTCTTATTGATGCCGCATAAGAAAACATTCCACTAACTTATGATATAATCAAATACCTTCTACATTGCAGTATAGATTACAGTACTAGCTTTCGTTTGGTTTAGATGTTCGCGGCGTGACTAAAACTAAATACCTAACTATTTTAATTCTAATTGTAACAAAGATAGCTTCCATTGTCCGGCTAATCTCAAACCATAAATAAGATTTCGCATGAAAGAGACTGTGAGAAAAGTCGCACCATTTGAGTATGCTCAGATAAAAGAAATAAGTAATAAGTAATGAGGATTTCTTTTGGATGAGTAATAACGTGGAAGAGATTAAATGGACGCAAAGTAAAACTTTATCGGGTTCGACGCAACTCTTAGAAGATTCACCACTTGGTTAAATATTGATTAATTGATTTTATTAAACGTGATCGTTGATATAAAAAATTACATAAATATCAAGATCCGTGCGACTGCCGAACGGGAGGGCCTGGGTTCGATTCCCGGGTCGGGCACTACTAAATTTTCTAATTAAGATTTTCTAGTAGTGGTTCGGAGTCTTGATATGTGCCCAGTGCATGGCAATAGCCTCACCACCTATTCCATAGTGGGAGCTAAACGTAACTGGTGAAATGTGGGAGTGTTCCACATTCCTCTGCCTACCGCTTCGAGGATGACAGGCGTGATGTTACGTTAAGATACTTAGTGAAAGGAAATAATATTTATAACGAAGAATGTCATTGTACATAAACGTTGAGCGTTTTATAAAATATATTTACCAGTTTTATAAAATATTTCCCAACGATAACTCTTACGTCACGGATTATTGGAAATGATACTTCGGTCTTGGATATACTTACAAATAATAAAATTTCTCAGAATCTCAAGGCAAAAATTCGCTATTGATATCTCGAATATCATTTTTTGACCGTTACATGTAAATTTTCGATACTCATTGATATATAACAAAAACACAGTATATAGAATTTGTTACATACATTATTGTTAATATGTCGTTCGGATAGGTTCCTTACAGTGTGGGTAAAAAGCAACGAGAGTCAAATATTTTCATCCTTACAAATCTGACGTGCTTCAAACTTCATTACTCTTACAATACATTGTTTTCTAACAAATACATATTATATAGGTTATATACATATTTCATGTTGTAGTAATTTACATATTTATGTTATAGGAATAAATAACTGTTTTCATTAAAAAAATGTTTCGTTATAATGTATCTACATGCGTTGAATGGACGTTAAACACACCATTATGCCAGTTATTATTTTCATCGACTCCGCAGACTCCATGGGGGAAGGTGCGGTAGACCGCGAACAAAAGCCGAGGAAAAATCTCTCGGCGCTCTTTTTAATAAAGTGTTAATCGTTACGGTAGGTAATTTTTTACAGCGTAATTTTGCCAACCGTGCGAAGATACAGAGATCAGTTGATTGTCAATATCAGGTCAATTTTAGAATTGACTTTTGGCCCTTAAAAACTGAGTATATAATCGTACTATAATATTTTATGAAAGTATGTAACAACAGTGGAACGATAAAAAGGTAGGAATAAAATTGATATAAGTATAAATAAATGGAGATTTATATTCCATGTAAATAGAGTAAGTAATCCAATAGGCAATTTAAAAGCAATTTTTTTTCTTTATCTTTAGATACGTATATATGCCTACTGTTATAAAACAAATGTCTGATATACTAAAGTTATTTTCTCTGCTTTGTATGCACTAGCATGAAAACCAACTTGACGCAATTATAGCCATTAGACACGAGCACACATCCGGTCACGTGCGAACACACGTGTAATTATGGCTTTTCCGCGGACTTTGATGCGAACGAACTTAAAATGTTTCCTGTGAGACCACTCGGTTGCATCAATGCAATGATTTCGCTTTTCTAACATGCTTCACGTATTTAGAATGAGTTGGTTTTCGGGAAGTGTTATCCATTCAGGTATAGACATCTTTAATTAAAACAAAATATCGATACAATAATTTTATTGTAAGTAAGATTACTGATAAATTAAATAATATCTGTAATAGTTAAAAAAAAATATCTTCCGTCCGTCCATCTTAGTGTTTGTTGTGGTAACTATACAGCTGATAAACTCTAAGACATCGAAATACATCTATGTATATATATGTGATTTTAAACTCAGACAATATACAAATAAATGCATTTGATTTATTAGTACCTGTTATTGTATTGATGATCTAAACCTAATAACAATTTACAACATATTGATGAATGACTTACAGATAAATTATTCCATTGCAGAGCGGTATACTAACCATACCAAAAAAAAATTTAGTATTAGATATAAAACATGTACGTATATTGGGTGGTTGAAACATCCTATATAATCATAAAAATTGCCTTTCTGCTGGCTTTGATACGAGGCAACCAACCGTTTCCTGCAGGGACCATAATGCAGGAGCAGTGCAATCATAATTCCGGTACACTAGTTTCTTGCACTGGAAATGCCTTAGGGGTTGCGCTCGTACTATTAAAGTGGAAAGTTAAACTGTACAGCAGAGCTAAAAATAAAACATGAGTTGCGAGATGTGATTTCTGTTTTAGTTGCTTGATTAGAAACTTTCCAATTTGTCGTATTGATCAAACGTCAAACGACGACTTTTAAGTTAACGTTTTTCATGAAATATTAATTATTAAATTCCATCAACAACTATTCAACGATAATGCGCTGAAGAAGAAATCATACAACAGTAGCTATGTATTTATTTGAGCATTTTCTCTATTTAGCATTGAGCAAACTTCAAAAAGCGGCAAATGTTTCGAATAATAAAAAGATCTAACGGAAAAGGGAGATATTAAATTTTCAGCCCTGCTGAAATTCATGTACATATTTGTAGCAGTTTTCGTAATGAATACTGACGAATGAATTTCTACGTGACCGCTTTGCCCAAAGCCGCGAGTAACTTTGAATTTGCGCTTCGTTAATCTCAAAACGATATTAAGCCCGTAAATAAATATAGGGATTATTGATAAAATAGATTCTTGGTATGAAGTAATATTGAATTTATTAGTAACATTTCAAGTAATTTAAATATGCTGCTTTTTCTACCTACGACTATTACCTAACGTTTTACTTGCATTTTTAATAAAAAGTATCAAATTGATGTGTAAAATTTTATAACGATTTAAACTGATTTCATATTCAAAGTGATCATAATCTGCGGTTCGTAAAAGTAAGTATGTTCGTTTAAAGATAGGAAAACGTTTACGCAAATGCGGATGTTGCAATTACATATTTCACATGTAGGTATTTATATCATACGAACATTGTGATACTTTGAATTTGTCTAAATGTTATCACTGAATGCAGTTGAGGCCCCAAAAAACCTTACATATAGCTCGATCAACAACCATAACGTACTTATCGTACGTCATGAGTCGAGGAGCGCACGTATACATTCCCGCTTTTGTAAAGGCGATATTTACATTATAATAATAAAATACGCGGTGCTCCAGTGAATTGTAAAATATACATATGTACGGAAGTACGGAAACGAATAGCAAGTACGTTGTTTGCCTTTCGGCTGTATAATTCCCAATGGTCCATTTTCGTGTAGATTTCGGGTGAACAAAAATCAGTAAAATTTTATTGTTTCTCATTAAAAACTGGTGAAATTTTCGTTCAGCGCTGTGTGTAATCAAGATAACTGATGTTACGCATGAAACTATTACTTTATCTACAGTTACCTACTGGGAAGGCTTATGACCAGAAGTAGACAAGAATAGGTTTATGATGGTGCTAGCACATAAAACAGTTAAGAGATGCCACACATTACTTTCCTAGCCCATTTTTTGGCGCTTTTAGACTTGCGGTGATCGCAGAGCGCAAATGATCTATAAACTAAACAAAGTTAGAGGCTGTTGAGACGTGGGTTTAAAGCAATGTAGTACATTATATCGTACAAGGATTGGGTGGAAGTTTCTATTTTTGGAATGTAATCACTAACGTTGCGTTCATTTAGGGGACATAAACTTTCGGGAGACGGATTACTAACAATTTCATACTTCCATTTACTTGCACTAGAGTACGGATTTAATTGTTTATCAAGAAAGTTGTATACAGAGAGTTAGGGCAATAAACGATTTTTCAGCTATGTAAGTTTCATATTATGATGGATTCAAATTCGCTAAGCTTATTTTACTATGTTATTGCTTTTAGAAAGTCTTTCATTTTAAGGCTGACATAAGGAGCTATTACAAAAGGAACTGTTACAATAAAGCATCAAGTTCCGCTCTTCACAAGATCAATAGTTAAATACATAAATAGATCGAACTTTGATTTTAAAGGAAGCAACCAGACGTGTGAGTTTGATTTAGACAAGGATAGAGTTAGAATAAACTTAAGACAGAAAAATAAAATAAAATAAATAAGAGTTAGGATAAATAGGATAAAGTTAAGTCCTAATCACCATTGAACTGTAATGGTCTTATTTCTTGTACGTTTTTCTGTTACATACCATCGCTGTTCTATATTAAATGCGTTTATTCACAAGCGTACATTATATAGTTCTCGTATGTATCATACTTTTTAATCGTCAACACACAAAGAAGAAGAAGAATAAGAAGAAGGAATGTGATAATGTGAGCGACAATATTTATGTCAGTGATTAGGTAGTTAATTTGATACGAAATCGACACGATATTCTTTATTGGTTGTCGTTGGATGGCGAGTATTATGAGAAACAATTACGAACAGTCAATATACCTAGTGATAATGACTACAAGGTTTTGTGGAGACACTCATCTATTAGTGATAATCGATATAATTTTTCATTAGCAATTTAACCTGCAAATATCGTTCTCATTGGTACGTAAGAACGTACTGCTGTTACGTAACCCTCGTATATTTGTATTATTGGACACGAATCTGTTATCAGAATGATAATTATTTCATGTACTGTGACGGTCAAAAATTTCGTCGGGTTATTACTTCCTCTTATACAAAAAAGCAAAAATCACACTTGTGTTGATAAATTCGGTCGCGCCATTTCTGTATTTGTCTACTGCAAAATCACTGCTTCTGCTTTGTAAAGTCGATTGACTGGGTACTCGTCATTTTAAATAAAGACTGATCAATTTCATCCGCATCAAGTAGAAACTGTTGCGAGGCTGTGATTCAATTTAAATTTCTCTCCTAAGAGATACCAATCTTCATTGTTACTAAGCTGATAACCGTTCTCAATCCTTGTTGATGCGGCGTTTACCAAGAGATTGTTCATAATGAAATTACGCTACAACTGGTAAATCTATTGACTTGGATTATAGATTGACAGCGTTCAAAGATTTAATTACGCATTCGGTGTAATCCCGGGATTAGTTGAAAATTAGATGGAATACTGATGGATTTATCCTAACGTCGATTTTCTCATTAACGTAAGACTGCTTCGCAGCTTATCTGTACTACGCAAATTCGTTTCTTTATATATTTATTTGTTAATCTTGATCTAAACCTATCCTGGACATCTATCCAACCGGGGTTAAACTCAGGACCTCCTTGCGTTAGGGTGGCATGGTGAATGCGAAACGGCTAGTTGTCGCGAGTAAATCTCTGTGTAAAAATAAATCTTGTAACATGCTTTACCTGTTCGCCGTGAGTCCATGTGATGGATGAGGGTGGTTCGGGCGTGTGTCGCACAGTGCATGTCAGGTTGATCGTTGATCCCGCTTGGATGAATAGCTCTGGCCCGCTAGATATTACTGTTTCTGGTTCTGCACAAACATAAATCAGACTTATAATTTGTCAGTAACATATCAATACAAAAAATAGAAAACAATAGTGTAATCAGTAATGAAATTGTGCAGAACGTTGGCATTAATTATTAAAATCAAATACTAAATTGAAATTCTTTACTTTACTCATTCAATTATTACCTTAATATTTATATCCCTGAATTGTGTATCAAAAATAAACAATATTTTATTTAATGTTACGCTCAAACCGCAACTGAGGTTTTCAGCTAATCTTTTAGAAACGGTTTTTGGCAGGTATGCGAGACCTTCGCCCAAACTAACATTTCAGTATCCGTAAAAAAATCTTGTGGCCAATGAAATGTATGTTAAATTTTACAAACATCTGCTTAACTTTACATTTGGATTAAAAATGTCGAACCGTGGTATGGCATGACAATAAAAATGGCGTTGTATCGATCGTTACAGTACTAAAGTCATTTATTACACTTGATGTACTATAAACTACTGAGCTCAGCATTCATCCATCGCCAGACAGTCCATCCTGCGAATATAATTACCAGCTTACAAAAATAATTGCGAAGACAAACGTATCTGTTTGATCATGGATTTTGGAGTCGACATCCAACTTCTAAATTTAAGCTTTGAATACTGCCAAGTGCGAGCGTTGTATTGTTGGTGGGCGGAACATACGAAACGTATGAATCTGTTATTTGCGTTGACAGTGAAGTGACTATGGCGGCTGAGACATGCGACGTATTCTAGCGACATTGTACAATAAATTCATTCACTTGTTGCGACCGCACTGACAGGTTTATATGGCGTGCGTTGTACTGGCTTCTAGCAGAGATTATAACCCTGTTTGGTTTTCTCGCTCTTACGAAAGTTTATATCTGGTCGTAGGTACTCGAGCGTTTATAACAATTAAATGTTTTTTTTTCGACCCTTTTATCGTTCCATTGCTGGAACATGGGTGTCCTCTCGGGAGGGTTAAAAAGAATTGTTCTCTAAGGTGTGTGAAGTCTGCCAACCCGAACTTGGCCAGCGTGGCAGACTATGGCCTTAACCCTCCCATTTTGAGAGGTGACCCAATTAAATGTTAATTGTAATGAATTTTCCGGCACAGTTCTCCGTTTCACTCATACCATTGTGTTCGCACCACTTATATGGATGAAACGCGTTTTATACGATATTTGCTTAAACATGCGATAATTGAGTCGAGACTTTAGCGTGCTCACTTTCTGCCTTGTGTGTTTTACCTACTTATTAAAACGCAGGTGATTTCTACTTTTATTTATACTACATTAATGATACTGCATTATCTACTTTTACATGATTGCTTCATTGGCCGTATGGTTGCAAATGTCACTACTGATAGAGAGTTTTGTTTTGTGTTGGTCTGGTTTTGTTTTTGATGTATGGCACTACACTCCTCTACCTATCTGTTCGACGATTTCAGGCGTTCTGTTTTTTAATATTTACTCTTATGTGTAACTGATGTTAAGTAGACATTACAGTAATATTATTATTAATAATAATATATTAAATAATAGTTAGAACTATTACGTAGATAATAAAATTCAGTCCAGGTCTATATCCATCAGTGGATTGTAACAGACTGATGGTGATGACGATAGATAAATCAATATTCGTAACTCATGATATCCAACTAACCCTGGCTTGTGGAGGGAGCCGCGTATAACTGTCCAGTGCAAATGTGTACTGAGCTATAACAATAAATATCATTATGATAAGACAAAAACCTTACCTACGATGTTGAGGAACACAGCGTTACCGACGGGCGGCGTGGTCGATATCTGGCACTCGTACTGGCCGGAGTCGCGGCGCTGCGGGCTGCGGATGCGCAGCGCCCACTCCTCGGAGCGCGGCTTGTGCTGCGCCTCGAAGCGTTGGTCCGACGTGTACGTGTACCTTCCCACTGTCAGCAGGTGGATGTCTCGATGCCGTACCCATGACACCTATGTAAAATGTTTTGCTCAATAAATACTTACATAAGCATTAGTGCGAAAACTGAAAGAAGAAATTCTCCAAAGAACTGTTCATCGAATAAATGAGAAGAGCCAGTCGGGAACAAACTATCTACATAAACATGTGAAATCTATAACTATGCTAACTATAAACATATCTATATCCAAACGGGTGAAATGAAAAAATTTATTTGCTTTATCGCCAATTCTATATATTGAATCGCCAATATTATATATTGAATCGCCAATATTATATATTGAATCGCCAATGTTATATATTGAATCGCCAATATTATATATTGAATCGCCAATATTATATATTGAATTTATTTGATAGTCACTAGAATTTTAGGGCTGAAGCGTGGGTCAGTCGTCACCGTCGATGTTCGGACATGTGGATCGAATATATGTATGTGATGTATGTGACTTTTCAATTTTTGATGATCTGGATTCAGATTGCTTCCGTATTCCGTCTGTTGCTACTAAACGCCATTAGCTATGTATTGGATTTCGTGTCTGTGTGAATAACGGAATAGGCTCAAGGAGCTAGTAATAGGTACGAATTACTTTACAAAAAAAACAAGTTATTTTATATTAGTTATTTTATATAATGCCTCGTTGGTCGTGTTTATTGCAAATGCGACTGCCGATCGGGAGGTCCCGCGTTCGATTCCCGGGTCGAACACTACAAAATTTTCTAATAGATTTTCTAATAGATTTTCTAGTAGTGGTTCGGAGTCTGGAGATGTGCCCGATGCATGGCAATAGGCTCACCACATATTTCATAGTGGGACGTAAAAGTAACTGGTGAAACGTGGGAATGTTCTACATTCCTCTGCCTACCTCTTCGGGAATTACAGGTGTAAAGTTACTTTATTTTATATACTAAACATTACAAACATAGTGAGGCCTACGAGTATGTCACATAAAGAAAAGTGTAATTTAATCTAAGAATTACTATTAAATACAGTGCTGTCAAACTTCGTTAACGACCTTAACTTTTAGGTATCAATTTGGTCGTATATGTTCGTCCATTGAAGATAATTTTGACGTAGACTCTTTTAGGCGTCTGTAGCTTGATCACAGTAATAAATACAACAAGAAAGGCAAAGCAGCGTCCGGTGTCCATGCGTTGAGCTTAATAGCATATAGAAAACCAATTTTTTCTACAAACAATTTGGCATTCCACGATACGACAATTCGTAGACTATCGCTCTTGTATATCTAATTAAAACTCTATAGTGGACTACACATTGATCGGATTTGAATTCAACACTCAATATTACGAAATAAATGTTTTGTATTGCATGCCATAAACATCAGACGTGTGTGTAACTATTAGTATTTAAATCCTGTGTACATCAGAATAGAATAGAGTCAACTGAATGCATTATTCTGTGCGAACTAGCTGCAAATTTCAACGCTATTGGATATTAAATTTGATGTACGAGTGTATTATCAACGGACGTTAGCTGTTTGCTAATTCACGTAATGCTTTGAATCGCATATCTAAGAGAATTTACTAATTTTACTATTCGCTAAATTTAGCTTATTTTTTGCTATTTAGCTTATTTAGCTGTCATCTATTAAAACATTGTACCCGTACACCTTAAGAGATCTCGATAATGTTGTCTAATAATAAGGACTGGGAAATTTACCAAAGTATGTACATATAATGTTTATGTGGTAGTGTTGGCCTTAACTCTTTTCATTTTGAGACAGACCCACAAACTGTGGAAGAGCAAAGGGTTAATTATACTCTTTATAACCAATGTTTGGGATTGGCGACGTCATATATAATTTTTAGCTGATGTCATTTTTAATATTTTTATTTAAAATAGGTACTTTATAGTTATACCATTACTCCGGTATAGTTATACCATTACTCCGGTATAGTTATACCATTATTACCAATACTCCGGTTGTAGTAAGTTTCAGGTTTGTCAAAATAATTTCTAAATCTGATGTTCGTTGGGTCAGCGAGGTCATTTCATTCTAATCCATTAAATAATGGAATTTTAATTAAGTAAAACTTTATTATGTTTGTCAATAATAGAAAGAAAAGTAGTCGCAGAAATAGTTTACACATGAATGATATACATACATACATATATGTAGGTATATATGACCGTACGGACAACTATTTTGATATTGTTCAAACAATTTATGGCGCGTAGCCTCATCTTTTTGTTAATAAAATTTATATCAGGTTATGTGTAATGTTTTACACCGACCTATTTGTTACACAGCAACAATATACATATACGCTAATACAACAATACCTACGTCACATGTGGTACATGTTCAAAAATTAAACTTGGAACAAACATTCAACTTTGATTCGCAATTCGGGATCGTTACTTTTCATCTGCCTCAACTTTTAACGTGCGAAACCAGAGATTGAACAAGTGTCGTTATTGTTCACGGCAATGGGGATTCCGAGTTTGTTTAACGCGCCCCCCGTTAAACGTTTTCGGTTTAAAAAAAATTGTTTCGTTTTTGAACACTAATTGGAGCTGGTGTATTTTTTTACTTGTTTTGATTTTAAAATGCAAGCAGAGCTGTATATTTTTGTGTTAGTCTGCACTGTCTCCGTACATTTTCGTGCCTCGAGGCTGAATAACGTGCATTATTGTATTTCAGATTAAAGTAGGTGGTAAGGTTCGCTTCTAATCTAGTCCTCAGGGGTAACAATACATTGACAGCAGGATTATTCAATAAATAGTTATTTAATTTTAATTCCTTCCAAGCGAATATATCATCGCTGAGGAGCGACTGATTCTCAGTCGTTTGTGACCCCTATAATAGTGACGAAAGAAAGGACAGTTTTTTTCTGTCGCTTAAAATATTGCAAGATACATATGGTACAGCAATACCATGGAATATTAAAAGAACATCAAGATCTTTTAAAATGCAATTACGTGTACTCAGACCAGTATATGGATCAGTAGAATATCGTGCGCTATAAAGGCCGCACTCAGCTTATACTAAACAGCGGTTGGTTTTCAGTGCATTGCGTTTTTCTCTTTATAAATATAATCCGTTTTGAAATTTGTTCCAATTGATTCCAATAATACGAAATTAACGACACTAAAGATGCCTTATTCTTGTTTCATATGTATATTAAATGCTTAAAGCATTTCCATAGTGAAATGGAAATATTGATTTAATTTCAATCTGAACTGCAATTCGTAGTGCTGCATGCATAAAATAAATAATATGTATTGTCTTATCTTTTAGGTGAATGAATATGAAATGAGAATTGAAAAGTGTTGTACGAACAGATAGTAAAAAACAAAACATGTAGACTCAGACTCAGCAGTGTTGTCTTAAAATCGACTTTAATATCTGAACTGAACGTTCTGGCACAAAAATAGCTATTAGTCGCTATTATTTTGTTTCAGCATGCGTAGCGATGATTCTAGATGTATGTACTCCTTATCTAGATATGAAAACCCTATTGCGATGAAATCTACGAAACAAAATGGGTGCCAAACTACATGTGCGAGCGCCAAGAAACCTCAGATTTATGCAGCTGGCGACAACCCTTGCATTGACAATGCGAATCGTATGTTCGCATGCATTGCATCGCAAGCAGGAATATATTGAAGACTATAAAAATTTTCGTCCTGTTTTTTAAAACATACGGTAATAGAATACACTGTAATAAGTAAACATCGATGTGTTACCAATAATCTTTTTGAGACTTTATCATTTAGTATATATAAAATTTCGATCGAAATCAAAACAGGAGGGAATACATAGACACAATTATGGTTGCAAAGACCTTTCCAAGTGAAATTTCTTGTATTTTCCAATCGAATTATGTAAGTGTAATTATCTTATCTTGAGGAAAAAAATATGAAATACGGCTTAGTTTTATTAACTTTTTAGTTGATTAAAATATTGTTTTAATAAATTAATTGCATAAGAACATTTTAAACTATACTAAAATCGTTTCTAATTAAATTTTTAACATTAAAGTAATATGTGTATGTGTTAATATTAATCAACTTGAACCACTTTAATAAATTTAAAGTGAAATGTTTGAAACGTGAATTATAATTAATTTATGATCATTTCGGTCGAATTGTCACTTATTGCGGAAATAGTGGTCACAGTGGAGTGAGCTATTTGAATTGTGGCACAATTTGTAACCACTAAAATACCTATATATAAATAACACACAAATATAATGCAATTGCATAATATATTAGTATAATCTGCTGTGAAATTATTTTTAACATTAATCTTACAACCTTTTAAATAACAATTGGAACTATCATATCGCAAACCATTTTTAAGATTAATTGAGGCTGTCAGTAAAAAAAAACTTAAGCTTTGTACCATTTATGACCTGAGAAAATAAATTGTAATACCCATCACTACTGCAACTTATGCGGTTGTGTTATTAAAAAAAATCAAGTGACTTGTTTATCGCCCGATTTTGGGTGGTTACCGCAAGAGAGAATTTATTTATTTAACAATAGGCCCGCGTTTGACTGCTATATTACGCGTTTGACTGCTATATGATGGGAAACGCGACACGGCCTAGAATGTAGCACGCTTGCCTAGAAAGTACCTAATAATGTTGTCATGAGCAGTTCCAGGTTGTAAAATTTATTTCAATTATTGTAAGCTGAGCGGAGTGGATCCGAAGTTAACAATTTTTGTTTAATTATTCCGTAATCACATACCGTTCGATTCTGTAAGTTCTTCACTTTGCATAACAATGTCACTGGGTGCCCAACTAAGCCGGTTACGTTATCTGGCGTGCTGGGGTCGAAGTACGGAGAGCCAGGTGTGTGAGGCCAGTCTTCGAGAAACTCCGTTCTAAATCGTCTGGAAGATTCTGACACAGTACTCTGCTCCCGCGGCCGGTTGTTCCCGCTGTCTTGACGGCACACTGAAATAAAGTAATGTTTTAAATGTTCATTCTTGGATATGCGCCCATTATTCCATCGCGAGATATCACAGCGATATGTGGAAATATATTTGGTCTTTCTAAATTGTTTCAGATCGATTGCATTGCACCATTAATTGATTTTTGTACTCATTTTCTATTATTATTACTAAACAATAACACGTAACTTAGAAACAATATTTAAATTATATACATATAATAATACACTAGGTGATTGAGAACACAGCTTTTTTACTGTTGTACTGAGCTAAAGGTTACATACATAAAAAGTAGGTACCTACTGTTCTGTAGTAGGCAGACAGTTGAATCATACACAGTTGTCGAATTAAATTGAACGATGTTATTTTTATAGTGTTAATTATGGTATATTAAAAACAGTCTATCATATTTTTTAAATATGAAATTTAGTTATAAAGTGAATAACTATTATATAAAAATAAGTCGGGTTTTCCTTCCTGACGCTATAACTCCAGAAGGCACGAACCGATTTCCACGGTTTTGCATTCGTTGGAAAGGTCTCGGGCTCCGTTAGGTTTATAGTACAGAAAATTCAGGAAAATTTTCAAGACAAAAGCAGGAAAACAGGGAAAATCATTTTTCACATACAGCGCCATCTCTGA
>DWFO01001684.1:0-15198 GCA_018246595.1 Mimoniades nurscia nurscia | reverse complement strand
ATATGCCCGGAATCGGGATATATATCCTGACTCCGAGCCACTACTAGAAAATCTAATTTAGATAAATTTAATATTGTCCGACCCGTGAATTGAACCCAGGACCGGCAGTCGCACTTGCAACCAATACAACCGACGAGGCAGACAAAAAAATTCATCATTTTAATGATGTATCATATTCAGTACTATAATAATAATAATATGTAGAGACAAATGAAATCGTCGAAATTACTGTTTTCTACTTCGTTTAGTGTATAAAAAAAACTATACCTAAGTGATGGAAATATGGTACAGATCTCGCATTATATTATCGAATCTTATGGAACCCTGTCAGCTATAAGTGAATTTGAAAATTCGTAATACCAATGTAATATTTATTTTTATAGTTCGATTTAAAAGATTAAATACATAGTTTTCATAGCATTCAAGGACAAAATAATTCATTTGATCTTTCAAAACTATTTTTCGACATTGTGAAATTTAAGAATAAGTGCAATATCGTCGTAGGTGTTAATTTATTTTTTTAATGAAACTACATTTTCAATTAATAAATAGTTTAAAGAAAACTTTAAAAATTCTTCATATCGATGTAAATTATACCATACAATAATTCATAATAAGAAGTGAAATTTTTGATGGGTAGCTTATTGAAGTGCCCCCCTAACATAGAGTCAGTCAAAGACCACGATGCCTGACACGCGTCAATTTAACTTTTTTGCGTGCATTCATTTTTTTTGTGTATTTTGTTACTGAAAAAACATCCCCTATTTGTAAACTAGCAGAGACCTCTGATCTGAGAGCTTATTAAACATAAATATTTCATAAAACATTATCATGACACTTTTTATTGGTGTCTTTATCGCTCTGGTATGGTTGTAATTAAATTGATAAAACGAACATACCTACTTCATTAAGGTCATCAACTTTATGCTGTCGCATTAAATAATAAGTCTGTCCTTTAGTTAACGATCAGAAACATATGCGTTTTATTGTTTCTGTTATGTATTGATCGACACTATGTTAGAATAGGAACAATTTTAAATATAATATTATTCCACGTTTCTCTTGATAGACCTCTTTGAACCTCGTTATTAATATTGTAAAAGTGTATGCAGACAGACTTCACTTATGTTTCAATGCACATGTAAAAGTAGTTAGAAAAAGTTATAGAATCGGAGCGATACTGAGCGGCTCTATTAGAGCCAGAGGGTGGGTCAGGTAAGGACAGTGTTACCATTAACTAGACCATAAAAATAGAGACATTTTACTTTAACACTTCACACAATTGTAATGTGTTAAGATGTAATATATCAATTAATGTCCGTAATTTAATATAAACGCAAACGTAAAATCACGCCTGTAATCTCCGAAGAGGTAGGCTAAGGAGCGTCTTATACTTCTAATGACTGTAAATTTCTTATTGATATAAAATGTAATTTAATATATGTAATAATATTTATAGATATCATACAATTACATATACAATTGTCAGTTAGAAACCTCACTATTCTTTCAATAGTCTGTACCACTAACTAGAGAATGGAAATTGAGCGTGATGTGTCAACCGTAAGCCGCACATAATTGAGTAGCGTTTAAACCCGATGAAGAGGTGGTCTGGATACGTAAGGCTCTGGACCGAGAGGAGGAACGGCGATCATGGCAGACGTATGTCTAGCGTATTTTTACGGATTTGACAATAATAATCATCATTAATTGGTCGACTGACGGACTAGGGTCTCCTAGAATGAAATCAGTTGAGTCAAATCCTACAAATAAGTGTATATAAGCCATTGTATTCTAGGTTTATATAAACATAGTCGTTAAGACAGTTCACGACTAGATAACACAGTCAAACAAATTTCTAACGTACACGTGTAACTATACAGATGAAGCTATGATGAAATGAAGTACAAAATAAGTAGCGTAAATATCTCGTTAGCGTTTTTTAATCTTTAGCTATGACAAAAGTGTGTATAGATGCCGCATTATGAATCGTCCGAAATGAACGCGTAGGCCTGAGTGATGGTAACCCTACATGGGCCATTGTGTCCACGCACTGACCAGCAGCTGTACGCCGGCTGTACCGCGCACGCACGACGCATGCGTCGCTATACAAATATGGCCGCTAATATTGCATTACATCATGTTACTTCACTTATATCTGGTATTACGATTACTTATTAAAATTTTAACGTAAAAATTCTTAGTCTTCTAAGTCTGTAACTTAAATTGTCTGTGTAGGTGTGAATAAATACATAGTCGAATGCGTGTTTGTATAAATTTATAATTATAATCATATCATATACCGTCCTATATTTAGCAAATAGTTATTCTACAAGACATTTCTTTAATAGAAGCTGCGTCAGAATATCTGTTGCAAGATCATGAAGTTCATCAATTTATGTTAGGTATACTCGTAAAGCATAGCTCTTTCCATACTTCTAAAATGTTTGCAACTTTTGATAAATTTGTGTCAAGATTTGAAATTGTTATTGATTTTATTACACTAGTATTCAATGGACATAGCGTCTTCCAGTAGTAATAGATGTTTTTGTTTTGTATAAGACAAACAATTCTCATTGGGCTCAAATTTAAACAAATTCATATTTAACATGATTAGGTATATCGTAATAATTGTTCAGATAAATAGGTCTATTAATATGAAATATAAATAAGTGCGGTTCTATACGAATATTTGCCGCATGTATGAAGTTATCACTGAAAGCACAAAAATTGGACGTATATTTACGGAATAATAAACAATTAAAAAGTTTCTTATTATGTAGTTAAATGTTTTATGTATTAATATTTTATTGCCCGATATTTATACGTTTACATTTTAAGACATTACATAGACATACACAGTTACATAGACAGGATGCAAGAAATGTGGTTATTATTAAATTATATTAAATTATTATGAACTTTATTAAAACCACATAAAATAATATACGGTTGCAGTCATTATAAATTATGAGCTAATAAAATTGAAGATAAATATTCAATCCCATTTTTATGACATGAAAATGTGATCAAGCTGAAAACAACAGTACATTGATACAAAATAAAGAGAAATGTAAGAGTACATTAATGATTTTTTTAACTTATAATGCCAAAACTGCGTCCGGACTCAATACGCACATGAGAGGGATTTCTATTTACTGGAAGTAAATGTATCCAGCATCCCCCGTCCGCGCGCGTCACCCCAGAATCACGCAAATGTACCACGCAGTTCTTGGCTAATCGCCACGCAGGTCACTTCTCTAGCATTAATACTTTTGATTATTATTCTAGAATATATAACAATATAATAAGTCCAATACGAAAGAAACATTAACACATACAACACCGCATAACTGTTAATCATTGACATAAGTTACGCAGCCCAAGATATAAGTCTATACATCAAACATCGAACCTAGTGTTTTTGTTGAGGTTGTATGTAAAATGTGTTTATTAATAAGAAGCAGCATTTTAATAAAATTAAATAATATTACCGTAGTTATTATGTGCTGATACGCTAGGATATCTGATTCTGACAGGGGTGTTCCGCCAAACACATGAAGGGTGAGTTACTATTATGTATTAAGCATATTTTAAAAGTTTCTTTCTTGTATTGTTCGTTTCGTCACTAACTATCATTGTTTTAAATGTACATTAACGCGATCAGAAAACATAATCGATCGTAAGTACAAACCGAGTTGCCAATCCGAGCGTGGGCTCAACATATCAAATTATTTAAATTGCATTATTCGACTGGATTTCGACTTATTTATTATTTAGACTCTGTTTTGACATCAATGTGTAAGAATAAATAATGAGGCGGAATTATTAATTTTTATTAGACAATTAAACTTAAATATTTTGCCAAAATAATTTACGTAAAGAACTATAGGGCCTACAAATTACATATTGAACTATTATCACTTACAAAAGAATAAACTAACAGTCATCTGTCCTATAGTTAACTATACCAAACTAATAATAACAAAACCAAGTTTACAATACAAAAATTGCAAATGGAACATATTATATTAAATGTTGCACTTAAAGAATGCTATTATTTCTTGAAATAAGTTAATGGACTCTACAATAGTTTGATGGTTTATTTAGTTTTTATAAAAATATACATAAATGTGTGAAATACACCTGTAATAGCCGAACGCTTAGGCACAGAAGTGTAATACTCTCCCACGTTTCACCACAAACATATATAGAGACATTAAAATCATCAGAAATGTATTAATTATAAATAAATGATTGAAGGTTGATGATATAGAAAATATGAGGATAAATAAATTTTAATTTGGAATCATAACTATGCTGATATAACATAAGTCATAACACACATATTTATATACATATATTTATTATAAAATATTGCATAAAATGAGTAATATTATTTAATGTATTCATTACAGGTTATCTTATGTCCTCATATATTAAATAATCATTCATAAATTTAATATTTTGTAGTTGTCCATACATTGACAAATATATAATCAGAATATCGCAATTTGAAAATATAATTGAATAAAAAACATTATTGTTAAAGTATTTTGATTTGGATTATCTTCAGTTATGTAGAGCTGCTTAGTATAGGGTTTTTAATAAGAACTCATATAAATATATGACTGTATTTTGTGGTGAAAGATAATCAATTTTATACACCATTTACTTTACAAATCACTTTAATATTTCCCAGGTTTTGCGTTGTTTTACGTTGATATCACAAAAATCTTGTTAGAATTTGTCTTATAAGAATTTATATACAAATTTCATAATTTCTTATTCTTATACCCAACTTAGATGTTATACATACTTGCTAGAAACATAAAAAACAAAGGTATTAGTCTACCTTATATTATAATGTCGTGTAAAGGTAAAAAGAAACTTAAACTGATGTATAATTTAACGTAAATATTCTGAGTTAACATTTTAGTATGAAATAAAATTATAGGCCAATTTCAGTTATTAGCTTAACAAATTGTTATGCATAAAGACTTTATAAAAAGAGTTATGAAAGTAGAAGAAGCCCGTCTAATCTTGAAGGATACATATAAGTGGTATTCGGTACTCTCTGCCTACCCCATACGAAACCTGACTTAGTAATATATAAAAAAAATATTTTCCAGAGTGCAGCGTATGTGCAGCTGCGGCTGCAGCGGCGGCAGCAGCAGGCTTCTGGAACACTGGATACGACCCTGAGGCGACTAAGCAACCCGCTGAAGTGGTCACCAATGGGATTGTCAATGGCGATGCAGTTCGCTATACTAAAAACTGTAAGTACTTTAGTTTATATTACATTTCATACTTCTAGCAACAGTTTTATACCGCTAGTTTTACGTACATTCACACCCGTAATCCCCGAAGAGATAGGCAAATGAGGTAAGAACACTCACAAGTTTCACCACTTTCAGGTTGTAGAGCAGTCCCACGTTTTACCAGTTACGTTTACGTCCCTGTATAGACTAGGTGGTGAGCCTAATGCCATACACCGGGCACATATCCAGACCCCGAGCCACTATTAGAAAATCTAAGTCTGAAAAATCCAATAGTCCTCTAGCCGGGATTCGAACCTAGGAGTTCTCGATCGGCGGTCGCACTTATAACTTACACGACCAACGAGACAGTCTCAGCTAGTTTTAGATGTTTACATACCTGCAAACTGCTTTATTTTATTTGCTACTTAACACTATTAGGTTTCTCTAACTTGAAATTCGCAGTAGTAACATGAAATGTGACTTTGTGGGTGGTGTGTGGAAATAGGCTCACCTTCTGTTACATGATGGGACATATATTATGTATAACATAATTGGTGACGCGTACTACACTAGTCTGGCTTACCCATTTGGAGACTACAGGCGTTAAGGTGTAAGCAAAATAAATATAATGTGTAGTGATTTGAAGCCAGGTAACCCATAGTGGGATGCTGACGTCTAAACCCACTATGACATAATGACAGTTTTTAACGATGTGACGATCGTAGTGATTAATTCACGAGTAGCTACACTAGTGCAATATCAAACTGTAAAAATCAACTTGTCAATTATAAATAAGTTTATTCGTGTGCAAAAAAAATTTTCGCAGCTTTTAATTTGAGAATTTTTTTTTAAATAAAACGAGCTTTTCCATTTGTTATCAACTAAAATATGACACCTTAATCTATTTGTATGCTCCAGACGTATAAATATGGCATTAAATAATGAAACAAGCCGATATTCCGTTCCAATTTTCAGTTTTCTAGCTCAAGTCAATTTTGGAAATAAATAATTTTCTACCCGATTTTTTTTCAACCTATTGATGATCCATAAAATGATTATGTACTTTGGTCTATGCCTACATTAGCATATGATAATTAATGGAAATATTCGAATGAGTCCAACACTTGTGTGTAAAACTAGTTTGGCTCATGCCAAATTATTTTACACGTACGACATACATTTAACTTCATTTTTGATAGGAAATTAAACAAAAACTTTGTGCTTTTAAAACACACATTGTACTTCTTGCATAAAACAACATCAACTTACGCTTATATAAAAATCAAGCGCCACCCATATAGAGGTTACGCCTCCATTCTGCTAAATAAAATGTATTCAAAACGTAGGGTGAAAAAAACACACACATTTAAACATCCATGATGTTTAATTCCTATCACATTAATGTATCCTGTGAAAAATAGATGGTAGCAGTGTAGAGTGTACGGTTTACGCCTGCCATCTAGCGATTTACATTAAAACTATCAATTTCTACCGGGTACAACAATAAAAAAACTTTATTTTCTATGGTACAGATGTCGCTTTCCCATCCCTAAAAACAAAAGTTTTTCGACGCTTATTTTGTTCATTTATTGATCGTAGTGAATTAAATAACTGCAATAAATATGAATAATCATGCTATTATTGTGGCGTGATTCAGTGTAGATAGGTACGTATCAGTCATCGCATACGTATCAGTTATTCGTCATCGATACCGATGCCTACTTATTTGTCATAGGTCATTTTTGTTTTTTACTTTTAAAAAATACGTTAAAATTCCTTGTAAATTAATGACTCACTGGTACTGATTCTTGTTGAGTAGTAAAATCGTAACACTTGTTACTGTTACGTTGTGTTCCAAATTCAATTTGTTAAAATGTAGTACATTAAAAGTAAAATAGTGTATCAGTATTTTATATACATCGCATTGTGTTACATAATACAAGATTATGACCGTTAGAATGTATCTGCGTTAAGAATTATTTTGCGAATGTTGTTTTTAATTTATTCCACTAAACAAGATTAAATTTCTATAACCATTGAAATAAAAATGTATTGCATTTACATTCGTGCGTGGCAGGAACTAAATTGCTAACTAGCCCCCGAGTCGCTTGGGGTAGAAAGATCAGAGAAAGTGACAAGTGACAATCAATCCAGCTACAGTATTTTGAAAACTAGTATTTCTTGTAAGGCAGCCATTGTTATACACAGTTGATGCATAATCATTTTTGGATTAGATAGTGACAATGGATTCAGCAGACGAGTTCGTTTAAGCGACAATTTGGGGCAGGGGACTTCCTCGAATATACAGGGTGGTGAAAATATCAGCTTTAAAATTAACGTCGTCCGCTCATGAACCACGCCACACTACACCACAATTTGTTAAATATTTATAAGTAATTAAAAAAATTAAGAATGTGATAATTATATTTAAAAATAATTACAGAAATTTCTAGGATTTTTAACATTTTAATATTTTAAAATATTTAAGCAAAATTTCCCTTTTTAGAACTTATCATTTTTGTTCAGTACAACACAGAGCTATAACATTAATATAATTATACATGTAAGAATACATGCACGTAATGATAAAGATTCAGTTATAATTGTCCGTTAATTTGCATAATATAACTGTGGTGAGCTTATTTAAAGACATAATGTAACCTCCCATAAAATTGTTTATGTGCACATCAACATTATTACATGTTACAAGATAAGCGATACGTCGTTTACTTGACTGGATACTTGACTTCAAAAAGGCAAGTATCTACATTACAATTGCGCATTAACAGCCAACGGAGAGGTAATTGTTCAAACGCATTAATTGCTTATTCTGTTATATAGACCAGTTTAGTTTAGTTTTTAGGTACAGTTGTATTTCGAACCCTCCAATATTATAATTCCAGAGTTTTATGTACTACGTATTAGTGACCGTCGTCATAATTTATTAGATTTAGGTCATTTTCACGCTGTAATAATCACACGATGTCAAATTTTATTCGTTGTTTCAAACGACATGCGGACATCAGAAAAAAGGACATCTGACACGTTTAGTTAATTATACAGTATATTTAGCTTATTGCAAGCATTATGTAACTGCTGAACTTTTCATTACTTACTACATGTGTGATCAAAAGTTAGCTATTTGAGCTCATTACATATGATTACTTCATCCATTATTAACTTGGCAAAAAAGAAAGGTGATATAGCTCTACAAAATAACTATAAGTTTATAATGAAAAATTTAAACAGCCATAAGATTTAAAAATACATGGTACGGGAATGAGGATACACGGCGAGAACAGTGGTAGAGATAGTTAACTTTGAATTTATGCTAACGATTTAAATTTATTGCCGTTTCGTTATGGGGAATGTTTTTTTATGAAACCTATAGAATATTGCTTAGTGGAGGTGCATTCAGCGCGCGAGTGTGGCTGTTCGCGCCGACCAGCCCGCGACGTGTCGGTGTTCTGTACACTGTGCGCGCCGACAAGTGACACATTTTGGATTGGGGTAAAGCAGCCGGCGCTTTCGGGCCGCGCACACGTTCCGTTAGTTTCTCTATTTTAAAAACTACTTGCTTGACTATATCCGGGAAGGGACCAACCGCATTACCGCGCGTCGCCGACTCTACACCACTACCATTCATTTTCGATGCAGTCGACCTGCGTACGCGTCGCCGGTCGCTTCGCGCGCACGCGCGTCTTTTCTCATGCACCTTTTAAGTTTTGATGGTAGATAAATATTAAAAAAAGAAAATAAAAATAGACATCGAATGAACACATTCTAATATAAGTGCCTTTTGTTTACACGGAGGATGGATAGTACGCAGAGGTGATATTAGTGGTGCAAGTCAAGATATTTTTGTTAACATGAGCGGGAGGGAAGGCGGAAATGCAGTTCCGTCTTCAAGTAAGTACGCGTTCGGTATTTCTTTAAATTTATAAAATTGTTTAGATTTTATGATTTTTTAAATATTTGCCGATGTGTTTACGGTTGATCGCACGTGGTTGGGCGTGTGTACAGTAAAGTTGCGTCAAAAGTTGTTCTGTACATTGGAATTGGAACTTGTCGTAGCCCTTATCGAGCGGATGTGTGACACGCATCGCCTGGAAGGGCAATCATAGAAATTGTTTACAACATCATTGAAATAATTTGAATTGAGGTTAATAGTCTTGTTTCATTGATGTCGCACATATGCGTGCCATGTTTACTTCGTATCCTATTCGTCAACAACAATATACATTCTAATTATAAATGCTTACTTCGCAATTGGAGGATGAGGACTTACAGGTTTTGTAATACTGTTATTTTGAGCAATATTGGTGTTTTGTTTTTTATACGCTTAATGTTTTCGATTTATATTAATGCTTTTATAATAACGTGTGTAATGCTAATAGATATGGTTATATGCGAGTATATATTTTTACTAAAATTGTCATATATATTATTTATTTCACTTAAGTAAATGTTGTTTCTTTCAAGTAAACTTTTACGTTAGAATAAACAATGTTTATAAAATTAAATATTATTAGAATTTATATTGAGCTGTACAGTTTTACAGGATACAGATTTTGGAATTTACGATTCCGCTATACTCTTACGGAGCATAACGTATGAATTCGTCTACGTTATCGCGGCTTGGACGGTACCATGCAATCCTATTTCAGCCGAAAAGCATCGAAAAGCAGTCGAAAGCTATCGTAACACGATTGTAATAAGGCTCATTATCCACTATTTTGTCTTCCGATTTGTGTGAGTTACTGAAGTTAGTGTATGTTTAAGCCGGCTGCATTTTCTAAGGATTGTAATCTCCAATCCCCACCACTCTGCGCTACGTGTTTTTGTCGTTGACATACCAAAGCAGTAGTGATGGAAATTGCTCGATGTTTTCATGATAACGTATTAAACCTTTGATAATGCATTTATTAAACGCAAAGTTTTTTTACAGATGTCTATATACAACTCGGTCGCTTTACAATATCGAACAAAATCCCATTTAAAAATAAGTAAATAATGTGAACGGTTAAAACAAAAATGCTAAGTCCCAGAGATATTTTCGATAGAAATTGTTATTCATAGAGAGTTGCTGAAGAACTACCTATTTGGAATTTTTAGAAAGTCGATGTTAAGTAACGTTACGTCCCTACTGCAGGGTCCGAGTTCGTAACCAGTCAATTAAGTCTGAATGGTGGTACATTCAGCCGTCTCTTTCACTCCCAGCCAAAGATCCCCAGGCGCAAGCGCCACTTGACGATGATTCATGTTTAAATTCCATACCTGCGATTGATAACAGCAAAAAGTAGTGAATGGCAGTAATGGCACAACGTTCTCAAACATTTTACTCCCTTAGTGTTTGCTAGCAATCCAAAAGGATCGTGCCTGTGTCTACTTTACGAACCCATACTTGTACGGATGTTTGTTTTGCTAAGCAACATTTTTTTTTATATTCTATTCATATTATTATTCTATTCATAGCGTTTGGATGCTTCGGATATCTATTATTAACTGAACAGGTCTCTTACCAAATGTACATCATGTTTTATTATTTCTGATTTTTTTATATTATCAATCATCGAAGCTCTGTGGTTGTCACATCCCTCCGTAGGAGTATTAACTTGTTTAGATATGATGATAATACTACATATAAAAACCATTAAAAAAAATATTTACGTTAGTTAAAACTTTAATATGTTCTAAGTATTCGCTATACTCAATTCATCTACTTTAAAGTATTAGTCAATAGTAAGGCATATCGATATATATATGACGCCTGTCATGTAAAACGTGACAACAAATATCAAATATTCTAAAAAACCTTTGCTAAAAAGTTTAATACTGACAGTCCTTAGAATTTTTAATATAAACATTTTTACCATAACCATGATTTATGCCGCATGATATAAGATGTGAGACTTATAATCATTTTAAATGTAATATTGTGAATAAATAATAGTTTTACATGGTCATTTTTATTACAATTACTTGTTAATCTACGATCAACATTATTATTTATTCTACGACTTAAAATATTCTTCTTGGCAATATTTTAGTTCATATATCTTAAATAAAGTGCAAGATAATAATTCCGAAACGTCGTCAATAGCTGAATGTCGAGCAATTAGCCACGATAACGTTTTCCGAACTTATTTGTGAAAAGCCAAAGAACCAATTGCAAATTATTCAAAATGACCCTGTATATATCAAGTTATAGATTTTACGATATGCATTACGATAAGATGTATTAATAACCCTCGCGTTTCAAGTTGTTAACACGCATTAAAATGATAATAGTTCCAACACGTAGTTAGCAGCTGTGCTTATTAAAGTAAAAAATTAATCAACTCCATTTCAAAAGAGTAAAATAAATTACTTATCAAAGGTTATTACACCAATTAACCTAATTACGATTGTGTTATCTGTCCATCGTTGTACCTAATTAAGGAGTTGAATTTCGATGTTGCTGCGTATAAAACTATGAACACAACTCTATGCCTATTGAATTGAATATAGGTCAATGCACCTTTCCCCGCTATCATTGCAATAGGCAATGACTAAGGCAACCAGAAGCCTGTGTATATACAAAACAGTACTATCACGGATTTTAAGAATAGCGTTAATTATTATAATGATATATATAGGCATGGTGTGCTTGTACCCGTCGATGTAAATTATGCGAAGTATTTCCCCTTTCTGTTTTTAAAATAAGCTCGGGCTTAAATTAACTTGTGTTTCAAAATAGTCAAATAATCGTCGAAGAAATAGAACAAGAATGTTACGATTTCTGTTCGGGTTCCATAATGTCGGAGAATAATTCAGTGGCGCTATTTATTCAGTAGCTTCTTAAAACATACCACGGTGAATATTTTTAATACCAGCAGGCAAATCGATAGAGCTAAGAAGGTCGAAGCATCACAACGTTTAATATAATAACTTGCGCATTAAGCAGAGCATTACAAAATAAAACTAGTGGAATATTTTATTAACAAACATTGGAGGGCTTGGGCTAATGGAATGCAATCAAAAGTTAAGCATGCGTATGAAGCTTGAAGTTCCAAAGTGTATGTTGATGGGTAGTGTTGGAGCGGAGGAGATGCGGGCGGCGCGGGGCGGCGGGGCGGGCGGGGCGTTCGGGCGCCGCAACACGCGCGCCGTGCTGAGTAAACAGAACAGATACATGCCTCGGATGCGTCCGCGCTACCGGCCCCTTGCACTTGCCCTCTCGCGCAGCAACATGCCCACCGACATATTTCATACTGTGCGTGGTACACCAAGAACATTTTTTGTATTTTCCCGTTCAATATTTTCCATGGATTATTAATGAAGGCTGAAAGACTAAACTATTATAAGTTTATGATTTAAAATAAGCTCTATGGATCCAACGAAAGATCATGATGTACGACATTCTCGTATTTCATATATTTATGTAGATATTAGTGTTTTTAATGTCATAACTCGATAATAACCGACTAAATTTTATGTCCGTGTGTATAAAAGCATACCATCGATTCAAATATTTATGTAAAGTTTCTAACCAGCTAGGGCGCTCTCTCCGTTGTCGTCAACATCAACCAAAGACTTATCTTTGGAACTTTTAAAAATTATCTATTGACCAAATTGAAAATCTCCGCGTGTTTTCGAGCTCTATTATTTTCGATACAGCTGTAAGAATCTATAAAGCCGTACATAATTGAGTTGCTCTACATTTTATCTCTACATTCTCGGTGTTAATCAAAAAGGTTTTTACAGAAGACACGTGTAAATATCCCGAGCTAAAGCTCCAGTTCCTTTTATGGGGAAAAGCCCGTGGCTGTTCGTTTTGGAACGCGTTGTCCAAACATTTCTCCTGCCAGTTCATTACGTTAACACGATAGTGGCGG
Organism: Mimoniades nurscia nurscia; assembly: GCA_018246595.1. Lineage (NCBI taxonomy): Eukaryota > Metazoa > Arthropoda > Insecta > Lepidoptera > Hesperiidae > Mimoniades > Mimoniades nurscia. The sequence continues at coordinate 2,060 of DWFO01001684.1, read as the reverse complement.
CTTGAGCGTACATTTCATTCAGGTCAAATTTATATAAAACATACTCTTCCTGTTTCATATATCAGTGAACTCCGGTACTTCGATAAGGGACTCTATGTCACATGTGCGTAAATTATTACTACATCTTGTTATTTTTTAATTCAACATTTTAAAAATGTATTTTAAGATGTATTTTAAGAGATGGGAAACCATATCGATGATTCTGCAAAATTTCAAAATTTATTTCGATGGAACCACCGAATATTAAATTTGTAGTTGAAAGTCCACATAGTTGCTTACATTGAGTACCAATTCTTTTCACAGTATTAGATATAGATATAGTAAAACAGTAAAAGATAGTTTTCAAACGTCTACTATTACTTCGAAAATTTGGTCAAAGTGATTTAGGAGGTATAGAAAACTGTTAGTAATTTGCAAGTCGTATACAAGAAATATCTTATTACCTCAGTAAACTAATGTTTTACATGCAAATACACATATATCTTCACGCCTGGTCCCTTACGGCACGGCAGAGGGCACCTTGCGTTTAACTGTCTAGTTTCATTAATTAAACATTAAGAGTATTGAAGAGTAGAACGCCAAATATTGCTCAAAGAGTCCGAAACAGTTTTCTCTGTCATATATCTGTATGGACTAATACATACCTGTATAAACAAAAGTACATTCTACGAAAGCGAAGATCGATATTAAGATCAATGTTCAAGAGAAAGTAACACGTGTATAACACAGTGTATGGAATATACTAGAATTGTAAAAAAAAGATTTATTTCCGTGTACGTTAGCAGTGCTTTGTATAATTAAGCATATTAAGAAATAAAAAGTATATAATATATCGTCCCATTAAATCATTGTCATAAAATATAGATCACTAAAATAACTTACAAGATAAAGAACATTAACAACAAATAGCTTTTATATGTACTATGTAATTTATGAATTACAAGAAAATTATTTTGTCTTGTCTTTGCTCTTTGCATTTTTAGAAGGACTCCTGGTGTGACGATATCGTAATGTGAAATATTCAGTCTATGATGGTCGAAAAAATGACAGATGGAATGAGCGGAAGACCGAGTGTTGTGACACACCTCGGGAACGGTCTACGAGTATGTCCAGCTGTGGAACGGTAAAGGCTAATGTGATAGTAATGGGCAAAAAATGTCAGATATCTTCTTCCTGTAGCGGATATTTTGAGTTTAATAAATACTCAAGGAGGAGTTTAATAAATACTGCCATTCTGGAGGAGACCCATGTTCCAGCAGTGGAACGAAATAAGGGTGGGAAAAAAAAAGAAAAAAAAAACCTCGAGGATTGTAACTGTTTAAGTATGTGACTTATGTACTGCTTTTGATATGCGTTATTACTAAGTTCATGTACTTTAAAAATAACGTTGGCCCCACGCCAAAATACTCGTATATGATGCATGTTAGAACTGTCACGATGTTTATAAACGCAAAGGATGGAATTTTACTACCATAGGTTATCAGTAGGTACTGTAATTTATTTTAATTTTCATTTGACTTTTTCATAATATTTTGCAGTAATTATACAGTTTCGTTGCTTGGAATATCAAATTAACAAGATCTTTGGTAACTTAATGAAAATGAACTTTTAACTTCAATTTTATTGAAAGTGATGTATGGCGAATATTCAGAACGAGCTTAAAACTATCACATTCTTATTAATTCAACGTAGTGGTGTTCAACGGAAGAAGAAAACAAAAGGTTAAGACGTAGAATTCCCTTTTATCTGTGCTATATCTGCCTGAAATTAATCTCGTAATAGACATTATTGTGTATGTATGTATATGTATATATATTGTGTCATTGTAATTTGTGGTTGAATAATACCATAAGCACTTATAACCTATTCATCACGTTTATCAGCTTATTACCGTCCACGGCTGGACATAGTTATCCGCTAAAGGGCTATGCCCATAGTCCCCACAGTGGGCATGCGGGTTGGGGATCGCAGAGAACAGCTTCTCGCACCGTCTGCGCTGTGACGCACAGCTGGCCGGGGCATTTAGCTACGCCTATGTAGACCATCGGGAGAGTGCCGGA